>JABXWE010014158.1:0-36471 GCA_014611495.1 Limonius californicus
GACTAAACACATTTAATATAATACAGGATGTTCCGTTTACAAAAATTATTTAAGTTGAGTGTTCTTAATAGAACGATATATATATATATATATATATATATATATGTATATATATATGTGGATAGGGCAGGAAAAATAATAAAATTCTTATTACTTAACCTACATTTTCTCTATTCAAATAAAGAAATCAGCTATTAAAATTATTTTAATAAACAGGCTCTATATCACAAATTATGTTCATTTACATATAAAAAGGTCTTTAGGTATCCCATTTTACAAAAAGATAACTGTTAATATGAAATAAACTAGGTTAAAATGTACATGATACGCCACTGAGCGAAGTACCCCTCGTGTTAGTAATCACACATCCTCTGCTCTGATATCAGCTCTTTGCAGTGTGGACCTTGTCGCTTTCAGCGTCAGTTTTTAGGTTATACCATTACATTTTGCAATCTCTGGCTCTGTGGCTTTAAGTGTTCGTATTATGATTAGGACAATTTCAAAGTTTAATACGCCTAGATTAAAATTCGCGTACTATGCTAGTAAAGTTGGTAACTGCTGCAGTTTTAATTTAATGCCCGCAAAAAGGTTGTTCAAATTACCAATTCTTTCAATAAACGTCGAAAGCGTCTTCATCAGCACCACCGCCACCGTATGTTAATATTTCTTTCGCCAATTAGCAAGATAGAGGGCTTTATCTAAACTACACTCCCAAGGTCTGCAATTGACACTTCCATAAGAAAGGGCGGTTCGTGCTATTGGCAGATCTAAAGTGTGCTGTTATTTCCTCACATAGCACTTTCAGATAACGCTTTGCAGTTTGTCTTTGTCATTTATTTTAAACAATTGTAAAACAGCCAGTCAAAATTAGTCTTATATAAAATACGATTTCATATGACTTTGAAACGTAATTACAAAACTAATCAATAATTATTTTCCCGAGTAGACCAACTTCGTACACGTAGAAGAACCATCCAATTCCATTGTAAAATTTCACAAATGTTCTTGTTAATTCTTGGCAATGCAATGTACTGTAAAGAAGTTAGCTATAATTATTTGTTCAGAAGCAATGCAATCCCGGAAAATTGGGTCGTCTGGCGACCTTAATAAATGATGCTAATTAAAATGTTGCGCTTAAATTAGATATATATTCGTGTTTGCAGCCTAAAATGTACTTGTTAATAAACTAATGAGGACAAAACACAACAAAAAATTAAACTGACCTCTTTCCCAAGAAAATGAAATAGTTATTACCTACTAAATGTTTCAGTAACGTCGACATAATTTAACAGTTGGAAATGTTCGGTCATTAACCAACCATTATTTTCCTCTTTATTTGATGGAAAAATGATAAATACTCCAAAAATTACTTTCTAAATTAGTAATGCCGCCCACAGGATATCAGTAATTTTTGACGTCTACAATTTTCGTGGCGGGAGTTGCAACAGTATAGAGAAATGCTCTCATTTCGACAGCATTTGCTACAGCAAGTGAATTATTTTAGTTTTCCTTGTTGTCTGTTGGGTTGTTGTTTGCTTATTTATTTATTTACAAAGTTTGAAATGAATAATACAGCAATTTATGCAAATTTCGGGGTTTGTTCTTGTGTGGGACCAGTTAAAATAATACATTTGTGTTGAAAATTATCATTATCTTTATTATATCTAGAGCTGAAAGAGTTCAATAAAAACTTTGCCAAATCACATATTTAATTAAGTTTAGCATAGTGTAATAACATGAATTTAGAAAATTCACATTTTAGGTGGCCGTGGAAAAAATGATTTAAGCTTCAATGTTTGTTGTCTTTGTCAAAATAACACATAATAAAGCAGAAAGGCACAATCCGTCTACAGGACAACCCTTTAAGACGAAGATGGTTCATCAATTATTGTCCCTAACATAGAAGGCATTGACCGACAATAATTCTTCTTTAAAAAAGTTATACATTTAATATTACTGTCGTGCTGGTAATTTTGTTGAAATGGAAATATTCGAGACAAAGGCTGTGATAAAACACCTTTCTAAGAAGGGTTTATCACCGCAGGAAATTTATAATGACATGTCCGGAGTGTTGGGTGATTCTACCCCGTCATATCAAGTAAATAAGAATTGGTGACGGGGTTTCGACATGCACCAGGTGCTAGACCACCAAAAACTGTTGTCAGTCAAGAAAATATTGATTTGGTCCATGATAGAGTACGGAGTGATCGGAGAATTACGGTCAAATATAATACTTTTTCTTTGAAAGTGAAAAATTTTAGACGAGGAATTGAATTTGAAAAAGTCTGGGAACAATAGATTCCGAAACTGTTGTCACCTGATCAGAAGCAATCAGGGCAATTTGAGATTAACGGACACGGATTTGGATGGATTTTTGGAAAGAACTGTAACTGTAGACGAAACCTGGATTCATCACTTTGATCTAAAATTATAACAGCAGAATGTGGAATGGTGGCATCGTGGTTCCCCATCCCCACGAAGGTTCTGTGTAACTTCATCGTCCGGAAAGATAATGCCAACAGTATTTTGGGATTCTGAGGGAGTTCTTCTTGTTGTTGTTAGTTACCACATGGTCTCACAATAACTATTACGCAAAACTCATACCAAAAGTTCGTGAGGCTATAAAGTAAAAATGCGTGAAAAATTGAAACGCAGTTTTCTGTTCCACCAAGACAACGCTCCCGCTCACAAGAGTTGTGTTTCTATGGCTGCTATCCAATGCTGGATTTTAAATTGTAGAACAACCCCCATATTCGCCAAATATAGGCCACAGTGACTTTCCCCTGTTCCCGAAATTAATAAAACATCTTCGAGGAACTCATTTTTCGGACGATGGAGAGGTGTTTGATGGCTGCTGTGAATGAGTGGTTTGCAATGCAGGGCAAAGACAGTTTTTCTAAACGAATTCAAACTCTGCGTCATCGTTATACTAAGTGTGTTAAACTTTTAAGCGATTACATTGAGAAATAAAGTTGTCAAATGTCTAAGCCATTTGCTTCTATATCAGAGACAATAAATGATCAACCACCCTCGTATTTCCCGCTTACAGAAACTTAAACTTAAATATTTTCGGTATATCTATGTATGAGTAAATCATCGAATTTTTACCTCAATACTTTGTTATAATTGCAATTCAAATAAGTTTTTGGAGTTTTTCTGCGTTCGATATCTCAATTTGCAGATATATTTATATGCTTCATACTAAGCAACAACAGATTTTGCATCTGCACTTTAGATAATCCTTAAATTGATAACATTTTTTAGAGTTGATACTATCTTTGTTGTAATAATAAAATATTTAGTTCTAAGAAACTTAATGAATTTATGATTTAAAGCTCTAAAACATCCTAGGAACAACGAATTATTAAAAAAGAAGCTAAAAGTTTCAGGCTAAATACTATGACTTTCATTAGAAATCTTTATTGGCGCGAACTAAGAAAACAAACTGTGTATACAAAAGAAAGAAAACCAAAACCAGCTAGACGACAGTATTTTTAACACTCTTTATATCTAGGCGTAGATTGGTTTTTTAATAATATCTAATGCTTATGCAACCTTATTAAATCAGTGGTTTAGGCTATGCAACAATCATCTACAAAAACTAGCTCGAAGCGCCTTAGCCCCGTCATGCAGAACTTGAACTTTTTGAGGCCTAAGTGAATGCAAACTATTCCTCCTTAATAATCTGTGAATTGTATCTTATTGGAAATAAGATAAGGACGATACAATTCGAAGGCTTGTACATCGTTCCGCCTCAACGAATTGAAGAACTTGTTCTTCTTGATCGACGCTTAGAGTAGGTTGACCTTCTGCCTGGGTTTTTCGAGGATTTATTTTACAGATTTCCAGTAATCTTTATCCTACATGTCTTATAATTTCTACACGAGGGTGCCGACGATTTGGAAACCTTTTCGCATATGCTCTAGCCGCACCAGCGGCATTGTCATTACACGCACCTAATACTTAACATATCGACATCATTTCGATTACCATAATATAGTTCCCTTTAAACACAGAAAGCAGCAAGAAATGAAAATAATGATACTCATCAATATGACAGAATGATCCATAAATGTTTATTGGACGACTTGGAGCGACCGTGCGGTAAAGTTTATTATTTACTGTTTTATCAATAACTCGATAACGAAGGACAATCGGAAAAATATCCACTATTAATTTTCGATTTGTTTTAGGCCACTCAATCAACGGGCCTCAATTTTTATACACCCTGTATATAATTTAGACCTTTTTTTCATCTAGTTAGCAACTACAATTTCTAAGAATGAAATGCACTCAACCCCAGAGTCAATATTGATCACATTTTCTTAAAAGCAGAACAATATCAAGACTATGTAACTGAACTAAGCTACTACTTTTTTAATCTAATAGAAAAACATACCAAGTATCCTTGTTTTTGGTTAGGTAAAGGGAATACCCGGGCAGTCTTTTAAGTTTTTACAAACGACTACTATAGGTGGCGCTATTGAGATGTGTCATTACTATTTTCTTAAATTTGACATTTGTAATTGTGAAAACAATGGCAGCTTAGAAATTGACCGAGTGGTTTGTTTACAGTGAGCGTTTAAAAAAGCAAAAAATGGAAGTTTCACGTAAGGTTTTCGTTTTTGATTTTGATAAAGGCCTAACTCAACAACAAAGTATAGAATCGCTTCGTTCAACTTTTAGTAATGAAGCACCATCAGAAAATACCGTTTACAATTCGTTTGCAGAATTTCGTCGTGGTTGTGCGTCCGTCAGTGACGAATTTCGTGAAGGTCGACCAAAATCGGTTGTTAGTCCAAAAAACATCGCTGCTGTGTGCAACTTGAATGAAGAACATCGGCATGTGACTTATAGTTAGATAGAGACATCCTCAGGCATATCGAAAACTGCAGTGCATTCGATTTTGCATTAACATTTATCTGTGAAAAAGATCTGTTCCCGATGGATTCCGCATAATTTGACCGAAGCTGAAAAAAGGCTCGTGTTAATTGGTGAAAGGAAATGTTCAAAAAATTCGACCGTGGAACTACAAAATCCATATATACAACATCGTAATAGGCGAGGAAACTTGGATATATTCGTGTGAACCGGAACCTAACCAACAATCCACTATTTGGGTGTTCCAAGATGAACCGAATCCCACAAAAGTTGTTCGTTCACCAAACACTTTCAAGAAAATGATCGCTTTTTTGTTCGGTTGTACTGGATTTGTCGCAACCATTCCTTTAGAGGATCGAAGAACAGTTAACTCTGAATGGTATACAACAATTTGTTTGCCAGAAGTCATCGACGAAATCAAGAAAAACAACCGAAACCTCGTATCATTCATCATCGTGACAATGCCAGCTCTTACACAGCACGTCAAAGAATTGATTATTTGAAGAAGAAAAACATCGAATTAATGTCTCATTGCCTTTGACTTCGTCGTGTTCCCGAATGTCAAATAAAAAATGCTTGGACATGATTGTCATCACCTCAAGAAGCTGTTGAAGTCTTCAAAAACCATATTTTTGAGATACCAACTTCAGAGAGGAAAAAATGTTTCGAAACTTGGTTTAAACGCATACAAAAGTGTATAAATCTTACAGGCGAATATTTTGAAAAGCAATAAAACAGTTTGTTCCAAAGGAAACAGTTTTTCTTTCCTAGATTTATTCTACTCTTAAAAGGCTGCCCTCGTAATTAGTATTACATAATGTGTAGTTCATCTTAATAACTGGATGGTTTAAGCAGAAAGAGACAGTTTGTTTTCCACAGTCAACACTTATCGAAAGTTTTGTTGATCATACTGTAAAATTGTAGTGCTTAAATATACACAAATTATATGAGGTATAGGAAAGTCTAGTAACCCTAATAAGCCTTATACCATCCAAAGTCATATACAGTTCGTACAGAAGATTGGATTGTACGTAAAATACTGCCTGACCAGCGAATTTCATCTTAAATATGATAACACGCCTTCGATATTTGGTCTTGATTCTTAATTGTAAAACGAAACTAAACACGAAAGTACTTATCGTGATTTTTAAGCAATGAGAGACCTTGAATTCGATTGGGCTTTGTGTGAAGCATATTGTGTGTTGTATATGGGTTTCTGACATGAACCTCGTGTGGAAGATGATGGGTGTAAGCGAGTGCACTTGACTCGTTAATTCGAAGCTCGCCAACACACAATGGGGGAGTGGCGGTCAAACAATCACCTCTGGTTCGATAGCCGATATGTCGGCTGCTATTGACACCTTATTCCACTAAATATTCGCGTATGCCGCCGCGGTGGTCACAGTGCATATCGTTTTTGTAAAATTATTAAACGGAAAAGCGAAATATAATGCGCGCCCTTAGTCCGCGAACTAATTTAAAAATCCTATTTAAAATTCAACGAGAGAGAACATCTGATGACGGCACATCTCCAAATGTCAAATATATGCAGAAAACTTGTTCAATCAAAGAAAAGATATATCTGGGTGGTGGTGCTGCTGCTCCTGCTGTAACACACACACACACCCGCTCCTCAAACTTTAGCATTCAGAATTCTCTATAAGGCCATCTGTCTTTTATATCAAGCCGAGCTGCATTTTCTTAAGGTCTTTGTTTCCGTAATTAAAACAAAAGTTGACAACAGATGGTACGCCCGAGCACAATTGTTTTTTGTGATAGATTGCTTTGTCTGTATTGTGCATAGTTTTGATTGTTTTTCGCTGTTGGTGAAAGGTAAATTTATTAGCGTCACCCGGTCCTGATTTCTATGACAAGTAGAAGGGCTGCTGCTACTGGATTCGAATGCGGTTATTTAGGAGTTTCCTTTCGTAATTAACTTGATTTATTTTCTGATCCATATTTTTGTAACTCAAAATGTTAGAAGATTAATATCGCGCTTGGATGAAAATCCCGAACATCTGCCGTGAAAAACTTAGTATTTGTAACACTCAAACTGTCTCGCTACGTCATTGTTGTTGACACTATAATACTAAATGTCTGAAACGGCAGGCTGGCAACGATTAATAAAAGAAAACGCATCGACCATTTTATTTTACAAAGAAGTCTGGATTTCCGCAAGCATGAATACAACAAATTTCAAAATGGACTTGTCGTAGCTAAACTTGAAGATTATCTGAAAACTTGACCTTTCGGATGTAATTACGTTATCGATATTGGCCAACTCGCCCACGTTTGGTGACCACTTCTATAGGTGTAGGAGACCAGCAGTGCAGTGTTACGCTAGAATAGAAATAGATTTCTATGGCATACATTATAGAATATTAGTACATGCATTGTACAGGGTATTCAATAAGTTGAGATAAAACGCCGCTTAGTGTTGTTCAGCAGTGCATTCTGAACACAAAATAGCTAAAATGTGTATTTTTCGCAGGCTAGTTTCTTCACACGAGCTTCTTGAAGTTTGAAATTCAAATAGGGCGTATCTTTAACAACAAAACTGAACTAATAGATATTATCCATGAACGTAGTTCTTTATCAATAAATTAAAAATATTAACAATAAATTTTAATTCTACACAAGTTCAAATTGCAGATTTTTGATCCTAAGATTTTGTTGAAAACGCGAGATTTAGATTTGACATCAAGACAAATCTAAACAAGGCTGATAATACTTTAATTTGTCGCTATTGTTTCGATTTATACAATTATCAACCGTATTTTCGATCCTTGGTTATAATTTCCGTTTTGCTTGCAATAGTGGAATACAAATTTGATGAGTAATCTGACATGATTTGAATTCTTGGAAAGGTTGGTGGTAATTGTAATGTAGCGGCAAGGCTATATAGCGAACGCTGTCCAAATAGAAGACATTCAAACCACACAGTCATTAAACCAACCGACCAATGACTACGAGAGAGAGGAAGTGTTGACCTATAAAGTGGTGATGGTGGTGGTGGTCCTCCATTTATGATAAAACAACCCAATACGGAAGAAAATGTTTCAGATTAATTAAATGGGAACCTACGAAAAACCTACGTGATATATTTTGGATTGTAGTCATATTAAAGTCAGAATATTACACGACAACGGCCTATAAACTTTCGAAAAACGAAACTACAACACTTATTACCACAGGATTATAATACACGAGTTAGGCACTGTGAATGGCTATTAAGTCAATATCAAGAAATTCCGAATTTTATTGGCCATATTTTGTGAACAGATGAGGCGATATTTACGCGTGATGGGTTTTACACTACTCATAATAATCATGTTCGGGCAGATGCGAACCCTTACGCAATTCATGTTCAAAGACATCAATATCGATACGGTATTAATGTTTGGGCAAGCATGGTAAATAATTATTTATTTGGTCCTTTTATTCTGTCAAAGCGTCTTAATGCTGAAAAGTTCCTACATGCTCTAAATGAAGATTTGTAAATACTATTGGAAAATTTTCACTGATAATTAAACAATACATGTGGTACCAACAAGATGGTGCTCCAACCCATTATGGAATCATGGTTCGAGATTGGCTCCAAAATCAGATTTTTGGATTGGTCGTGGGGTAACAAGGTCACCTAATCCAACGCCTTTAGATGTTTATTTAAGGAGTTATCTGAAGGATTTGGTACATCTGACACCAGTGAACAATGTGGACGATTTAACAAATCGTATCAACCAAGCGGTTGCAACTTTAAACGAACACATGCTCCAACTAGTACAAATTCAATCAATTGGAGTGAAATGTGCAAAATGTCATAATGTTGGTGGTGGTCATTTTGAACAGTTCCATAAATTTTAGTTTAGGTACTGAAAACGATTGATAACTATTTTATTCGGCTGTTGATTAGACGTATTGGGGATACCACATAATACAAAAATGCGCCGGTAACTCTACCTCGTGGTGGTGTGGAAATGATTTGTTTAGTAGTTGATTTATGCTGTCAAAAGCGTCGACTGGTCTGCATACTAATAATTATTGAATAAATGTATTTTAATAGTTTTCCATAGTAACTTAAAAACCCTTTTCCGTAGAGTTGCTAGGTTTCCACTTCTTTTCGTGCTTCGTGTGAAGAAACTAGCCTGAGAAAAATAAATATTTTAGCTGTTTTCTATTTAATATGTACCTACTGCTGAACAGCGGTACGTGGCGCTTTATCGCAGATTATGAGACACCCATAAGGTTGCAAAATCAGAAAAGTGGCCAAAGAGAATCAAATATAAATTTACACAATATCTAATTTTATCTTATCGTGGAAAACCTTTCACAAACTTCTATCGGCTCAAAAAACTATAAATTACCATTTTTAATATTCCATAATATTCAAAATCTAACAATGAAACTCACTAATTACATTACAAATTATGCTACAGGCTGTAACTGGAAAACTAAAAAAAGCTTTAGGGGCGTATTCTACTGTTCAAATTAATAATAAAAATTCTTATAAACCGAAAGGGTTGTTTAAAATGTTGTGGTCCTGTTCTACAATTTTGGTGGTTACGTTAACTGTTGTCCAAAATTCTTGTAAAGTAAAACACAAATGTGCAGGAGCTCCGTCATGCATGAACCATAAATTACCGGGTGTTTGTAAAAGGACTTCCTTCAGCAATACTGGTAGCTCTTTTTCCAAAAATTGCCTGTAATTTTGACTACTAAGTGTAGGCAGCGGAACAGAACATTAGCCCAACCAAGTAATTATTATCAAAAATGTCGGCCTAAACATTAAAGAAAAATGTTGGTTGACGCCTGGAAGGTGAATTGCGTGAGGATTACCGGCAGCCCATTGATCTCTAAAGCCCCTGTGGAAGCTACTCCTAGCGACGTATGTATGTATGTACAAGAATATTGAATCTATGATTTGCAAATATGATTCTAAAGCCTCCTGATCATGTTTAAAATTTGGAATTTAATGTGTACCAAACATTTTGAAAAGAAATAGCTTTAAAAATAAAATTAAAAATAGTGAAACTGATTTTTGGGCTCTGTTAATTTACGAAAATTTGAACTTAATGCTCTGGATTTGATCAAATTTAAAATGTGGTTGTATATAAAGCATAAATCAAAACAATTAACTTTTGAAAAGTTTTGATTATTATGGTAGCGTTGTATTCACAGCAGCTGTTTTAATATTATGAAGTCTTAAATTTATAGTGCGACCATATTCAAATCCCATAATCGTTTTTGCTTGTTAAAGCTGGAACGTTCTAGCTTTAAAACGACCAAAATTTTTTTACAAAATTGTTTTTAACCTTTATTTAAATATTAGATACGTAGGTTGTCTTTGATTGGACTCTGTTACCGTACAAGACGGTTTCGCTTCTGTGTCACTACACTTAGGTACAGTCTGTTTATAGTATCAGGTACAGCTACCAAATATGAAAATGTAATGTAGCGTAAATGTAAAGGAAACTGATAGTATTTTTATCTAAAAACATAGTTCACAAGTGCAGCTACACATTTTTATATTTTCATAAAGTCTACTTACTGTGATCTTGTGGAATCCTGAAACACTAAAATTCATATACTGCTTCAAATAGGCAAATACAACGGAAAAGTTTTCCGCTTTTCTTGACCTATTCGAAATAATTTACGATATCGGTTAAAATGTATATCACCTAGAATATTTTTTTACTGCTATAATAACAGAACATTTTTGTTGCTTTTTAAGGTTCTTCCAAAGAACGTTGTAAAACGCCCGATTCTCCAGAGGGCGCACGCTTAAATCAACCGATTTCTCCTAGTCAATCGTCTCCACCACGTCAACCAACAAACGGAAGTACATCTCCTGTAAACAACGGTTCAACTGACAGTATTACTCCTCCACTTACAGCATCCACAGCATTAACTGTCAGTTTGGACGCAAATCAATCACAACAGTACGGCCATGCTGGTATCGCCTCCTGTGTAACTCGGCCCCTGATTAAAGTAAAGAGATTTTTAAGTACCTTGGTCCAGTTTGGAAGCGATATAAGTTCGGACGTTGGGGACAGGGTGCGAAGCCTGGTGTTAAATTTAGTAGTAAGTCCATTGAATACATTGAATCTATTCATGTTGATGATTGACTTTTCCAGAGCGCAAATTTAAGTGTAGAAGAATTTCACCATTCCTTGCAAGAAGTAACAAACTTTCCGTTGCGGCCGTTCGTTTTGCCGTTCCTGAGGGCGCATCTTCCTCTGTTACAGCGAGAAATCCACACTCTAGCAAGAACCAACAAACAGGTAACTTTCGCTGCATTAAAACTTTAGAAGGGCTAAAAACTAACTGCACAGTTCGAGCAGCAGTTAATTGTAAAATACACATGTTACAGGAGGTCAAAGTGAAACAATAATAAAAAAGTTAAGGGACCATAAAATCGTAGAAACGGGCAGAAAAACTTTTACAATTATTTTTTGATTTGTATTCCACTGCACTGATTTCATTATTGAGTTTCGTGATTTATTTGTTTTCTTTACCAATTTGCATAAATTAATTCCGCGCCCATTTTGAGTTGTTTTTACGATGATCGCGAATCATTCTCTCGGTTTTTCCCTTTTCCGTTTCTGTTTATATAAGAACAGCATTCGCGAGTAATTTTTATTTCGAATAATCATATAGAATTTGCATTTGCGGAGCTTTCTCTTCGGTATTTGAATTTAAAACAATTCCGATGCAAATGTTGTGCTTTCAGTTCATCTACTCGGTTTAAAATGCGAAGCCTTCAATTACTTATTTTCCTTTTTATCGGAGCATAAAAAGGGGAGCGCGATTGAATTTTCTTAAAACTTTCTTTTCCGATTCCAGAAGATGCTAATGTGTTTTTTTCTTTTTTCATGCAGTCTTCACTTCAGTACGTACGAACGCACGAACATATGGTATTAGATTCGGCACATTCTCCTACAGAACCATCGGAAATATTTTTACCAAACGATACGCAAATGGCCACTGGTATAAAAAGAAGAGCCTCAGATAGGTAAACCATCAAGTTTGAATAAGCTCATCGGGGAAGAGTATTATGTGATTTCTGTTTAAATTAATTTTTTTTAATTCAAAAGAGATATAACGCTCATTCCCTGCAGGTATCGGAATTATGAATTCATTATAAAGGACCAGGATCGATAAATGTCAAGCATATTGGTAATTTTAGCTTTGGTTTGTGGTCTCAAACTGCGATATCAGATTCTGTTGATTAACAAACGATAAGTTTACACTTTCAAATGATTTCTGAAGACTCAGAAATGTTATTTCATGTACAGTAATGAGATTTTTACGAGAGCAAACATTTCTTGCAGTAGCGAATTCAATCAAACTGCAGTGGTTATCATCACATTTATTCTGTCTTATCAACCCCAATCTTCACGCAAATGCACTCACCGTAAAACATAAAACGTCGTGCATACATTATACTAAATGCTTTACAAACGTAATAACAGATAAAGTTAAAAATATTATTTATAGTACTATAATTTGAAATGCCAGGGTTACACTCAGCAAAATACATCTTTTTTGTTAAATAAATCGTCGCTAGTTGATTTTGTGCTCTAAATAATAAATTCTTGAATATAAAACACTTTATAGAACTAAATATACCGTCGCTACCGTAATTTGATTCAAAAAGTAACATCAATAATTCACATTCCATAAAATTCATAAATTTAAATGTTATAAAATGTACATTTGCGGTTCTGTATTAACAAAGTATACGGGGTGCGTCAAGTCAGTTATTCGCATTTAAAATGATTTGGAAATTTTGAAAGTGATGTGCCAAAATACGCACATTATAAAAATATTTTTAATTATACAGGGTGACTCCCTACAGCGGAGCATCTTCAACATATTATTTTTTTAATTGAACATTTTTACATATTTGGGTTCAGTTTAAAATTATCTTTCCAGCAATCTCCTGGTTTTTGATTTTAGATGGGGAGTTGCCGGGTTTACCTAAAATATGTGAAAATTTTGGTCCGCACAAGCTTTAACAAGTTAAAACAAGTTAATTCGGTTGGTGAGTATTACAATTTACTGAGAATACATATTAGGCATTTATGTAGCCAAGGGATGTACTAAAAGACACAACCACCAAATTTTAACAGTGTTACACACGGTGGTTTTTACACCAGCGCGAATTTAATTCATTTAAAAGAGCATTTTCTCAATTTTTCAGATAGAACACACTGTATATTATTAAATTTTTGAGTTACCACGTCAATTCTTTTTTATGAATATTATCCTATATAGTTCTTATGATGAGCATTTTTTAGTTTCGGATTAGCGCTTTACGACGTGTTTTATTCACTCTGAAGATGCAAGCTGCAATGTCTTGTGAAACGTTAGTTTGTATGGGTTCACAAACAGCTAACAGGCATAAGCCGATTAAGTATTATTGTCCGGGCAAACAAAATACATCAGGATCAAATCCTTGTCCGCCCCAAGGTTTGAATAATATAAGCACACGGCCCTGTTTAGGCAGGCAGGGCC
Organism: Limonius californicus; assembly: GCA_014611495.1. NCBI lineage: Eukaryota > Metazoa > Arthropoda > Insecta > Coleoptera > Elateridae > Limonius > Limonius californicus. The sequence continues at coordinate 13,399 of JABXWE010014158.1, forward strand.
TACGAACAAATATGGCCCAAACTTCTAGAGCAAATGCTTGTAAAGGCAGACAAGCTACAGGTCGGTCCTTACCTGATAATGCTGGGTGTAGTTCCCAAATGACGACGCGGTCTAAGCGGAAAGTAAATTGTAATATTGTAATTACCTCTTAATGGCTGTATAACAAAAACGCTATTAACTTATCTTCAACCTCTTAATACCAATTTCCACAAACCAAAACAAACCGGGATATCTACAGAACAATTTCCCAGAAAAAACAAAGATTCCCAAAGTGTATAAAATAAATTTCAGCAATAAACAACATGGTAAATAAAAACTCTTACAGGTAACTTCCGAAAGTAAAATATTGCCATATAAACCTCCAAAACATTTTAAATACTGCTGGAAACAGATTTAAGTAGTCACATTTGGACACATAGCGCGACATTCTTCAAGTATCTCTGTTTCTTTCTACTAAACGTGTCATTCGACGGAACACGTCACACGTACAGTGTTGGTGTTGTTTCGTTCCCAGATGTCACTACGACATACGTCTTTATCGGAAATATGAATCCGCGAGCAACTAAAAAAGACAGAAATGCGTTCAGTTTGTGGCATGCAAATAAAGCGCTAATCCGAAACTGAAAAATGCTCATCGTAAGAACTATACCTAAAATCGATGTTTTCCGAGATATTTTTACTTTTTCATTACAAACTATTGAATTAATAAACTTTTTAGTTCTATATAATCTAATAGCCATGATTTTAAGACAAAATTACGATTTCTAATTAATATTGTACATAGATAGAAAAACGATTTTATTTCAAGTATTTATTTATAACAATTCTTCAATATAAACTCCGGTCTGTTCAACGCGGATGTACAGTCTTTGCAAAAACGTCATATTTACTGCCCACAACGCCACGGAAATGCCGGAAATCGAACCAGAAGCGTTTATTATGCGTTGCCTCAATTTTTCTACCATAGTTGCGGGGATCGGGTACACAATATATTTTATATGTCGCCATAGGAAAATATTCATATTCACCAAATCTGGCGTTCTAGATGGGCAACAGATGAGACCGCCGCGGCCAATACGCATTTTCCTAAATTCCTGATTTAACAACTGTTCACGAAATGTGCTGGAGCACTGTCGTGCTGTAACCGCATATTTTCCATTAGATTTGGAGGAACATTATACAGGAGTTGAAACAAATTATGTTGCAAGAAGTACAAAAACAGCACACCATTAAGATGTCTATTAAAAAATGAGACCCAACCACAAAATCGGGTACAATACCTCCCCAAACATGCACAGCACATTGTCCATGTTATCCATCAACTTACAATGCTTAGGTTTTCTATTTTCTAATGATGAATATTATGTCGGTTTGGGCTACCACTTTGGGTGAAGACAGACTCGTCAGTGAACAATAGTTTTTAGAAAAAGTTAGGAGTTGCTCTTTCTCTTTCCAATCCCCACTGACTTTATGTCAAAATCATGGCTACTAGATTAGATAGAAATAAAAAGTTTAATATTTCGTTGGTTTGCAATGAAAAAGTACAAATATCTCTGAAACTATCGATTTTAGGTATAGTATAATATTCATAAATGTTCTAGGGAATTAATCTACTAATTCAAAAGTATAATAATATAGATAATGGTCTATTGGAAAAATTGAGAAAATGCTCTTTGAAATGAATTACATTTGCTCTGGTTTAAAAATACCATGTGTAATATAATTAAAATTTGGTGGTTGTGTAGTTTTAGTATATCACTGGGCTGCATAACTATGAAATATGTATATTCATAATTAATGGTAATACTCACGCATCGAATTAATTTGTTAAACCTGCTGCCGAATAAAATTTTCACATTTTTAGATAAACTTGGCAACACCTCGTCCCAGAAAATCACTGGAAAATAATTTTAACAAAAATTCAAAAATGTAAAAATATACAGAGTGTTGTATTAAAAAAATTATACCTTGAAGATGCTGCGCTGTAGCGACTCACCCTGAATATTTCAAAATATGTTTATAATGTGCGCATTTTGGCACAAAATCACTTAAAAAAAGTAATGGAATGGAACTCATTTAACCAACTGTAGTAATAACTCTGTTAACTTTTGTTGAGTAATTAAAAAAGACACAGCTCACTAAATACTTACTGTTTAGTGCTGTAAAAAGGAAATACCAATATTCATAGTGAAATATGTAAGCAAAACGCTATTTTCATAGTTGAGATACATATTTGGAACAGCGTTATCATATTTACTTTGCCTAGACTAAATTTCATGCAAGAATTTATCGAATTATATAACTAGTAACTGGCAAGTTCTCGAATTAACAATAGGCCTAACAACAGTTTTTCATAAAATCTGTAAATATTAATTTCAATCCCAAATTTTTATCATTTACTTATCTGCTAAATTTTCAATCTGGCAACACTGCATATAAGTTCGCGTATGAATAGAAGAAAGAAGAAGGTAAAGAAGAAGAAGGCAATTATAAAAAGGCACAAAAACTAACACAGTAAAGCAGTTGGTGTGGATGATAGTAAAATGAGGTTATGTGTGAACTTTTAGCAAGGATAGTTTATTATTATTATAGATAGTGTTTATGCGCTGTTGCACAATACCGGCTATATAGCTTTGTGACGCCAAGCCAGGATGCAAATGTGTCCCTGGTCACATCCGAGTTTATAAATATTTTTGCTTATTTTAAGTTTAAATTTATAATTTTGTGGTATAACTTGGAAGAATTAAACGGTGCATTGTGTGGCATATATATACTACAATTCTACAAAGAAGAAAATCGCTGATGTGCATTATTTTCGGTATATTTTGTGACGCTTTTTTTAGGATATTGCTTTAATCATTAATTTATACAAATCGTGAGCCCTTAACGATATAAAATATGTAATATCAATAATTACAAGATGTATCTAACTGCAAATCAAAATCTACAGAGAGAAACCAGGCTTCTCAAACGTAAGCTGAAAAAAACAATCACTGCAGCAAAATAAACGCATTTCAAAATTACGTTGTATATGACAAAAAAACTTTACACAAAAGAACGTAGTCTTTGGTTAGTATACCTTTATCAAGGGACCTCAATGGGGCAGTGCGAATACGCGCTATCAAGCGAGGTCACAGCGACACGCGGCTCAATAGGCCGCGGAGGCGAACCCCGGCAAAGGCGACCGTATTTCACTTCGTTAAGTTTATGGAGCATATTTCGTGAATGGCTAGTATGTGAGGGACGCCCGCACCCTCCTGAAGTAATGCAAAAGGGGTTCCGGGAGTGGAACGGTAGTACGAATTAATGAAAAAAAGGTATACCTTTATCACTACCTGAAATTTGTCAATAAAAAATTATCCTTTGACAATAATTATAATAAGAATATTAAAACGTCTAAAATTAGGTAGAACTGTCAAGTTTTATCATTCTTATAAATCCCTATGAGACGCCATTGGTTACACTTACGGCTACTAATACGAGGGCAGCCTTTTAAGTTTTTACAAACGACCAATAGGTGGCGCTATTGAGATGTCTCATTACTATTTTCGTAAAATTTGACATTTGTTATTGTGAAAACAGTGGCAGCTTAGAAATTTACCGGGTAGTTTGTTTACAGTAAGCGTTTAAAAAAAGCAATTTTGTGAAAAAATGAAAATTTCACGTGAAGGTTATCGTTGGATGATTTTTTACGATTTTAGTAAAGGTGTAACTCAACAACAATGCATAGAATTGCTTCAATCAACTTTTGGTAATGAAGCACCATCAGAAAAGACTGTTTACAATTGGTTTGCAGAATTTCGTCGTGGTCATGCGTCCGTCAGTGATGAATTTCGTGAAGGTCGACCAAAATCGGTTGTTATTCCAAAAAACATCGATTCTGTGCACAACATGATTGAAGAAGATTGGCATGTGACTTACTGTGAGATAGAGGCATCCTTAGGCAAATCCGTATACTAAATCGTAACAGGTGACGAAACTTGGATATATTCGTGTGAACCGGAAACTAAGCAACAATCCACTGTTTGGGTCTTCCAAGATGAACTGAATCCCTCAAAAGTTGTTCGTTCACGAAGCACTTCCAAGAAAACGATCGCTTGTTTCTTCGGTTGTACTGGACATGTCACAACCATTCCTTTAGAGGATTGAAGAACAGTTAACGCTGAATGGTATACAACAATTTGTTTGCCAGAAGTCATCGAAAAAATCAGGAAAAACAACCAAAAACGTCGCATCATTCTTCATCATGACAATGCCAGCTCTCACACAGCACGTCAAACAATTGATTATTTGAAGGAGAAAAACACCGAATTAATGTCTCAAATGTAAAATGCATGGACAGCGATTGTCATCACCTCAAGAAGCTGTTGAAGCTTTCAAAAACCATATTTTTGAGATACCAACTTCAGAGTGAAAAAAATGTGTCGAGAGTTGGTTTGAACCCATACAAAAGTGTATAAATCTTAAAGGCGAATATTTTGAAAAGCAATAAAACAGTTTGTTGTTCCTTTCCTAGTTTTGGGTAAAAACTTGAAAGACTGCCCTCGTATTCTTAAGTAGATTGTGAAAAGGAAACTACTTCAGTAATAAAAATGGTAATTCATATTAGTTTTAATAAAACTGCAAGACTCGTGACACCATAACACACAACTATTATGGGTGTCCCTAAGTAGCTTCACAACAGCGTTTTCATACAGCATCTACTCACTTTCACTAGCAATTTTGTATTGCTTTAAATTTTAAACCATGAGTACCAAAAAACGATGTTGACTTAGTTAAGTATCGCATCTTTACCAATTTATTTGCTAAAAAATATGAAATTGTATCGTTTTTGTAATAATCAGCGAACATTGAACGAATCCATTGCAGTTCATGTATGGTGTCACCGAACATTATTTTTATCATTTGAATAGGTGTTATTTAAGTAGAAATATTTTTAGTCAAAAAGAATTTTACCCGGTTACTCAGAGAATCATTGGAATTTTAAATTACACTAAATTTATAACTCTTCTCCAGTGGATTTATAACAGGTAACTGTTTTTCTTATATAAACCATTTAGTGTCAAAACCTGAGTAAAACAAAAAATTAACCTACAAATTCTGAAGATAGACGTTATAGATATTTGACGAAGGTTAAAACATAGGATTCAATTTTCATTACCTATTCTTATCAGACATTTTAACGATTACACTTCGTAACTAAACACAGGCTAAAAAATTATATTTGACTAACCGATGTAAATTGTAACGATATGAAATAAAAGATACTTTTAAAATCAACATAAAAAATTTGAAGTGGTAATAATTGCATGTAAAAGTTCAGTAAAGCTAGCAAACAAATTATCAACGATCTGCACTTGTGCAAGTTATTGCTATAATTTCGATTTAATTCACGCAAAATTTGGAATTCGAACTTCGTAAATGGCGTGATGACATGTGAATATCGAATTATCGTGTTTTGCTCCTTTTCTACTATTTGACGATACTCCTCCGATTATCCAATTTAATTATTTTTTAAAGTGATTAATTAGCTTTATTGCTAATTTCTTAATTAGTTATTTGAAAGAAACATTTGAATGAACTCTACCTACGCCATTTTATTGCTAATGACACGTCAAGGCAACAATTTGCTAAATGAATTAAAATTCATAAAGTAATACGTAGGAGGTCGAGAAATCGTTTGTATTTTCTGCTTTGATGTTATTTTCTAATACTAATGTTGTAACTAATAACTCTGAATCGACGTTTCAATCAACAAACTACACTGCGGTCATTTTACGGTGATTTCAAATGCACAATTAGAAGCAAAATTACAAAATAATTGCCTCATTTTCATTCCTTTCATGCTACCTGCCTCTACCTTGTTCTATGATAATGATTGCTATTTCATAAAGTGCACCGCTATTTTTATAGAACCTGTAGTAGCGTAAAGAAGAGTTTTCGTTTGTAGATTAAAACTGACTGATAAATAGTAAGAGGATTTTATTAAGAAGTAAATTCAATATATGTGCTTATATAGGGTGTAACTAATATGCTTGTCCAAATTTGCAAACGGTTGGCTTTATCAACTTTTAACAAGATTACCCTTTTTAGATATGTTTGCATGCCACATAGATTATTTTGTGAAAAATAAGAAAAACAAAATAATTTGAACGATATTGTAGGAAACAATACCTGATTCTCCCACTTGCGACACATCTGGTCCACTTATTAAAAGGAAACTCGACTCTAACCTGCAACTTGATTTCCGCTATAGAAAACCACTAAATACGGGGAATTAGTACAGTTTCATACGGAAAACGAAGAAACTCGACGCGCATTGCATTAGAAATATCAATAAACTAGCTAATAATGGGCTATCTGATGCTTATAATATAAATTGCAATATTATAACCTGGTTTCCGCTATAGAAAACCACTAAATGCAGGGAATTAGTTCATTTTTATACGGAAAACGAAGAAACTCGACGTGCATTGCAACTTTGATGAGCAACGTATGCACATAAAATTGCAAAACATTGGTCCAACTATTACCATAGTTGTATATACAGAGAACTTTTTTCTTGCTTTGGTGTGGAGAACTCGCTCCCAAGGTTGGCCAAGTATTTTAGTTACACCTTGTATATATATATATTTTTTCCAATGTGTAAAGCAGTTCAGAAAATATGCAATATGCATATTTGTATCAAATACATAACCGCATATTTGAATGCTAAATAGTACATCTGGATAATAGTTCAAATGTATGCTTGTTACATTTTGAGTGCGCAAATAAAGTTACACAAAAGAAAAATTATTCTGTGACGTAATAATGTAAAATATGAAACTTTATTTATTTCTTTGAATTATTTTTAAAAATATTTGCCGGCTTCACAATAATTAACTGTTGAAACTCATTTTCCAATAGTGCTACTATACAAATAATTTGCTAATACCGTCAATTAGTTTTAAATCTGTATAATGTTTCACAGTCATTAACAACAAATCCGTTGAAAATATTGCTTTTGACAGTAATGTTATTTTCTAATCTTATAATTAGTACAGTCTGACTCACTTAAGACGAACTCGACTACAACAATATGCCGGCTATAACGTGCATTCACGAAGTTAAAGTTCGGATTTGCATTGTTTACTGTATTGTATTTCTCGCTTACAGCGATTACTCCTCTCGGAAACAGCGAGTAAATATTAAAACATATCTGGCATTTGTATAACTATTACTTTACCTAAAAATACCTGTTAACGATTTTCAATTTAAATAACGAATACGTATTAGGAATTTTACTATGTTGGATGTCTCGTTTTGAAGATGTTCTATCAGAACACTTCAGAATTTAGATCATCCTCATGTAGTAAATTCGTTAAACTTAGAACCACTTCGAATTAAATTTTCCCCTATGCCGTACAAGCACCGACGTGACCCTTCGTCTGCTATTTACATATTGAAAAATCGAATAAATGTTTGTTCCACCAAACAAAAGGCAAAATGTCTAATATTTAGCGTACGTAATAAAAATAACTAATGTTATAAATATAATGTGAAAACTAATACCCCGAAAAATATTTAAATAATGTTTACATAAAAACAGTCGAAATCATGAAAATCATTTAGACAAGTAAATTTAAATGAAACCTACTTTGCGACCTGCTGAAACACTACGTTGAGCTGCCCTTACACCTGGAAAAGCTTTTCCGGAAGAGGATAGCAGAAAGCATTTTATGCACCACATTATAGTGGAATAGAAAGAATCGAATGCATATTTTAGGTGTAATTAAAAGAATTTAAAATTACACAACTACATACGGTACAAGCACAAGTGAAGATCAACGACTTTTTAAAAAATCCTCAGACAGTACAGGGTGATTCAACAGTGCGAAAACAGACGATCGCGGATTGATGACTAACCATTCAAATGGTATATTAAACATTAATCTGTACATTGCGAATAATATTTTCCGTTTTACGGGGTGTCAGTAAAAAAGTACCAAACCAAACTTCTGCTTTTTTAAATATAATATATTTTTACATTTTGAATGTCCCAATCTACGGAGGATTAAAAGAATGCGTTATTTCAAGATTTTCGATGCTGTGTCCGCTTTTACGATATTTACAACCATTATGGAGCGACACAATCCGATAAATAGTATGGCAAAAGAACGGGGCTGATAGCCTACAATGGAAGAAACAAGAAGAAGAAGAAGGTTTTTCTCGCAAAGTTTGCAAAATTACTTGTTTAACATAAAAAAATAATTGTAGTGCTAGCACAGTTGATACAGCGCTCGCTTCCTGGGTTAAATGTTCGATTATAGTTTGAATTCGATTCCGCAGAATTACCACGCAGCATATGAAAATCTTGTGCTGCAACCCACGACACACAATTCTCCAAGCCGGTTTTGGTAATCGTTGAGTCTAAATGCCAGAAACCTTCTCTGGAATTACTGTCATGAAAATTCTACGTTAAACTGTAGGTCGCCCATGTTTCTACCTACCTAGGCGCTGAGAAGAAACACGTAGCAAAGAAGAGGCCACTGTCCAGCAGTGAGACAAAAAAGCTGTTAACGAGCACACCAAAAATATAGCAAACAGGTTTTGGCCAGGATCTCTTATATATTTCTATTAGGCATGTTACAATAGAGGAATTTATTATTAAATAAATTATTTATGTGTAGAACACATGTGTAAGTACAATATATTTCATTAAAATTTGGAAGCTTTTACAGAATTTTATCTAATTTAGTGGACTTTCATATTATAATTTGATATTCGGGATATTATACTTTAGAAAATTCAGTGATAACGAATTTTGCAAATAGGGATCACATTATGTGGTTTGAAAGACTCGGGACTAATAAGTATTTAGAGGAAATTAGAACGCTTTTTTAGTATACGCCTAAATAATTCAATTACATAGAAACTATTAGATTTAGACCTTCATCGCTTCTATTATTTTCCTCTATCGTTGAGAAATTGAAAAAAGTAAAAATATCTATAGCGTTTCATTCACAAAAGATAAGTTTGGTCTGGCTGCTTATATGTTGCACCCTGTAGAACCAAAAGAATTTTTAAAGTGTACGATTTGCCATTCTGCGTAACTTTACATTATTAAAGTTGTTGTACTGTTGCAACCCGCTGTGTAATCGAATTAAACTGTATTCACTAACTAAATCGTTAGAACATTTGGTACATACATATAACATGTTTGAAGAAATATGCAAAAATTAATTAGTGACTATGTATTATAAATAGTGCAAATCACATTTAAAGACAATAATATACCTAGTTCGAGTAGGTATACAAAAACCGGTATACAGGGCGATTACTTTATCTTGTAACAGGTCGGTAGGCTACACACGTTCCTGCTGTTTGTATTCCATAGGTGTCTTAGTAAACGTTACGGTTTAAATAAATAAAAATCATAGTAGTCACGTTGGATGTACTGAGAAACGACAATGAAACTGTTTACTAATAAATAAGCTGCAGTTTTGCAATAGGTACATTTACAATATTTATTTCTAATAATTTAAATAAAACAAACACAGAGAAATCCAAGACAGCATAAAAGTATGTTGATATAACAATAAAATCAATAAGAAAAATAAATTAAACAAAAACAAATAAATGTTGAAACTGCTGTCCACCTTGCTGTTCACTTAAGTCAATCAGCCTCAGATGAGAATTTCTAACACGAATTAACATATGTGTGATGATTGACCTACATGATTCAATCATTCTTTCACATAAATCTTCCTGAGTTTCTACCGGAGTCTTGTAGATGTGGTTTTTTCACTTGAATGGAACAAAAAAGAAATTAACGGATACAAGTCCGGACTACGTGAAGGCTAAGGATAAATTGCACGTCTTGTAATTAATTTATCATGGAAACTTTCACCTTGGTAGTTTCTTACAATTCTATGGAAGTGGGCAGGTACGCCGCCATTTTGAAACCACATAAGCTGTCTAACATAAAGAGAAATGTCTTCCAAAAGTTGAGGCAAATCCTTTTTTAAAATGTAAATACATTTTCGATTTAAACTGTCCTCAATAAGGTGGGGACCAACGATTCAGTTGTCAACGATACCACATCACACATTACCATTAAAAATTCTTTGAAAATGTGCATCCCGAATTCGACATTAGTTGTCTTGTGAATGGAAACGGCAGTTATGTTTATTTACATTCTCATTGTTATTAAACGTCGCTTCTTCAGAAAATATATTTCTTAAAAACAGTAATAACTTCGTTTTTTAAAAATTGGCGAATTCGCTCGACGTGGGTAATCATCTTCAGTAAGGTGTTACACTAATATGACGTAGTAGAGATGAAACTGGTTTGCTTTTAAAAAGTTAAATACTGAACTTTGGCTCAAGCCTACAGTTCTTGCAGCTGCTGGTAGGCTTATATGGGGATTACCAGTTACTTGTTCGATGACTGACGTATCAGCTTTCACAATTATGACATGTCGTTGTCCCATCTGTGGCTTGTTAAACTGTCCATATTGCCGCAAACACCTAAAGGCATTATGTGATGGAAGAGGTCTATCCGGGTATCTTTGTGTATATATTCGTACCGCTAAATCCACCGCCCCTCTGCATTCTCCCAAAATCATATCCGTTTTCTCGCTATTAAAATACATTGAAACTGGCTGTTATTACCACAAAAATGTATACAAATCGACAACTTTGTACAAAAGTTTGATAAGTTGACAAAACGATAGTTGACATTTACCTGTCCAAAGAACTCTTAATGTAAAGAAAATTCTTCAAAAGTAAAAAAGAAACTTAACTGTGCATTTCATGCACATGTGAGAGGTGTACCCACTTGCTTGTTACAAGATAAAATAATCACACTGTATATTTTGCATAAAATCAGTTCTCTACTGATTAGTATCTTTAATTGTATTTTAAATAAAAATCCTGTGCCTTCATTATTAAATATTCTTCGGTATCAATTTTTGTAATTTTTGTAAGATTTTTTAGAGTGTCAGAATTACAAGATGTCTAACGCAGTAGCAGAATCCTGTTTTAATAAGGAAATATTGAGCAACCTGATTTGGACATCAGGATTGATTTTTCCACTCTAGTTTCGAGTCATTTTTATATTGAGTTTATTTTGACATTCATTCTTTTATTAACTTCGAGATTTATTTTATGGCCAGCCAAGAAGTCGGGAGCGAGAAAACCTACATCCGAGAAGAGGCATCGATTGGTTGTTTAGAATTTATCACAAATAGAGACAGGCGGTGAGAAAACGGCAAACAAAAAAAAAAGCGTTGGTGAAATTAGAGATTAATATTTCCCGGTTTCTGGAATCTGGGGTCGATCTACTATATTCAATAGTCTGCTTGCGACCGTTTTATTAAAATGAATAATGGTTTCTTTCTGGTCGCCGGGTGCACGCGGCGCCTCTGGTGCCATCTGGTCGGAACAGCGTGCTTTTTACTTACCCCATCCCCTGCACGTCACTTACACGGCATTCCTTGCCTTTTAATTACAACACTGACGTGAACTTTTGAAATTTTAGGACGAAAATGTTAATTTATGCTTGTTTATGTCATGTTAATCAATTTCTGTATGACGTACAGTTCCGAGTCTTATTTTTCGTTAACTTAGAAATTGGTTTGTACAGTCTCAATATGCAATTTACGATCCTACGCTCCTGGAATTAGACCTTTAATGGCGTTTTCCTATTTGCTCGCTTTTTTGCTACCTTATTAAACATCAAAGCGAAAACTAAATCGAAATATTAATTTCCTCAGTATATACGAGAACGGCGTAAACGGCCAATCCCATACGGATTCTCAGGACTTTTTACCGGCAAAACGGCCTTTCGCTTCCCAAAATGCGTTTATGTTCGCACACCAGAGCTTGCTGCTTCCCAACATGAACACCACCGTTCCGAATTCCCACGTTTTCGAATATACCCAACATGGACATTTATACCCAAATCAGCACAGAACCGACGATGTTCTTGGTTCCGATAACAACCGCACGTCCAACAGGGGTGACGAGGAATGGAGAAACATCCATGTAATGCTCAACTGCATTTTATCCATGGTAGAAAAAACGAAACGAGCCCTTTCAATACTTCAGCAAAGAAACAGCCAGGACGTCACCAATGACTGGTTACGGAAGCAGGACGTCAGCGTGGATTTAAAAAAGGCCGCAAACGAAATCATGATGCAGGCCGTCAGACAGACAGAAGACAGAGTTGCGGAGGTACGACGAAGGGCCGAGGAGGCCGTTAACGACGTCAAAAGACAGGCCGTTATAGAGTTACAGAAGGCAGTTGCCGCAGCAGAAAGTAAAGCAAACGAACTGGTTGCTGCTGAAAGGGCCAAGATGGAAAAGCTACTATTGGGTAAGATAAATTCCTTAGATAATTTACGATCGCAATTAACTGTTGTACCTTTTAGAAACTAGAAAACATACGGAAGAAAATACCCCCAGTCACGCTACTGAGGCTAGCGAAAACAGTTTGTCACCACCACAAACAGTTCAATCCGCTTCTTCCCAACAAAGTGTAAGTTACATATCATGTACCATGTATTTAAGCGAAAATGCGCCATAGGGAAAACGTACTGCTAATTTTACAGAAGAATCAACTAGTGCGTTTAACTGATTTTATAAAGCGCAATCGCAAATGCCACGCGATTTGACGATTCGCAGGTGTGTGGACACGGATATCCTGGATAAGGCGGATCAAATTTTAAAATCTAGAGCTTTATTAAAAATGTATTAAGTTCAATAAGCTTGGTACATCGTAGCACATCCAGATATACAATTATGTTACTTATGTTATGTATTAAAATTAAAACTTTTTTTAATCAATTGTAGGGTAGTTATTGGCCACGTAAGAAAATTTTAAGTTTAAAAGTGTGTAGTAGGTTCAGTTTCTTTAACAATTTACTATATTATATATCATTGTCAAGCTTATTTTTTTTTCAGAAATAAAACTAAAATATTGCAATATTTATAAATGAAAGTATAATACGCTTGCTTTAAAGCAAGTCTACGAAAATATATAGTTATTGGCCACTTTTCACAATAATTGGATGTAATTTTTATAATTATTGGCCATCCGAATTGAATCGATATAAACCGTCCAGCTAATCAATAAAATATTTCATTAGGTATTATAAACATTTATTTAATATCTTAAAAAAGAAAACTATAGAACTAGCAATTATGATAGGTATTAGAACTAAAATGTCACACATTTGCATATTTAATATTTCTTATTTGTTCCTACAATGTTTCCATATCATCCTGTTGATCTTCAGGTAAAGTGTTACAATCGTTCTCTCTTTTTGGCACTATTTTCGTTCATGAAGAAGTCAATTTCTTTTTCTTCTGAGTTATCTTTTTGTATGGTACAGTATTCTTCTTTGTCCTCTGAGTTATATGCTTGGCCGCTAAGTTCATATTCTTTGTCTTCCAAGTTAAATTCACAAGCGCTTTCATTACTTTTGTCTTCTTTGTAGCATTTGTGGCATATAAAATCTTCCAATTCAGGAACATGTTGCTGATGTGACTTTGGGATATATTTAGTACAATATCCTTTCTTGCAGCTATCACAAGTTAGATCAGTTTTTTGACGATTACTAATAAAGCACTTGGTTTGTGATTTTCTTTCGTACCTTTGCCGCTTTGGCCTCTTCGCGTTCTTTCTTTTTTCTCTTCCGTTCCTTTTCTGAATTTGCTTTTACTGTATTCTTTTTTCTAACATTTTTTGATATGTTCGGGAAGTTGTGGCAAAGGATAATTTTCCTGTTTGGCGTTTGCCTTTCGGCTTTGGGGACTCTGGCCGCATTAGGTAATTACCCATATTTGAAGTAAGCTCAACTATATTTACAGATAACGTATGTATAGGTACCAATTTGCTATAGGTACGTGGTTTCATTAAAAGCTGTAGAGGGTTTTCTCAGAATTGGATGGTTTCCCCTTATGTTAGAATTATCTTGTATTTCTGATTCAAGCATATCATCTTGCATGTTTTCTACTTATTGGTATTTGGTGGTTATCGCTATGATTCGCAGTTATCTCATGGGCCACATTTTCTTCTTCCAAATTACTTCTAGACTACGCATTTACCTCTGAGATTACTGTCGTTATAATACTTCCACCGTTCGGTATAACGCAAAAAAGTGTTCATATTGGTTATTATTAATAACATTATGCATTTTTGTACACATTTTCACCTTTTCTTTTCCCATTATTTTAAGGAAAATTTAATAATACATGGTTACATTGTTTCTGTGATCTATATATACGTCAGTCCTTTCTGCAAACCCCCAAGACACTTGCTATAGTCCTCAGGCTTCAAACCCATTTTGCAAAGTTTCTAGTTTGGCACTTGTAATAACTACTTGTTTTGATAATGAAGTTAATGTGAGTTTTAATATGGATTCACCGGGTGATCGGCAAGCTATTATCGTACTATCTTCTGCCAGCACATTTTAGTGGGACGAAACACCGTGACATTTGCAGGTTGGAGGATCCGTGTAGCATTTGGATAAAGTGCTATTAGTTCAGTACCTATTTCACAGCACAGTACACTAAGTTGATATGTTAGATGTGATTTATGTTCACCATTGAATAGTATTACGAAATTTTTCCCGGTATTCTCTGATAGGGAAATACAACCATTGGGCAGCATGTCTTTCCATCAGCGCAAAGTGCAAACATCACAGTGCAGTGACAATACTACCTGACAATAGTGTCCTCCTCGACTTTTGTTAGCATAGGTGATGGTCCAGAAGTCGTTTTATGTCCGGGTTTTTTAATCTTAAATTGCAATGTACCCCGTGGTATACCATACTGTTTTGCAATGCTTCTAAATGAGCCTACATTATTTTGTATATCGCTAATAGCTCTGTCGACCTTCGAAGGGCTATAACTTGGAGCTTTTAGCAAGACGAATCTGTACTCGTATACAAAATTATGGTTTTTACAAAGTACAGTTATAGTTATTGGATTAGATATTCAATGTAGCTATTGGCATATGGCCAATAATTGTCTAGAGACAAGGAAAGTCAAATTTATTTAACACGTAATACAGCAGGTGTCTACAGAGCTTGCATGGACCAAAAATATTGCCTAATAAAAAAACAAGGTAGAGACAGTTATTGGCCGGGGAGGCTAATAACTATTTTTTGTTTTTTTTAAACAGTAATTTGCCACCTGTTTAGATGCCCTAGGAAATGCTTAATGGGTGTATTAATAAATAGAGAGTAGCAGATACCTTTATTTTAGCTAGAAACCGCAAAGCACACCAATAATATCACTTATAATATTCATGTAAGCTTTAACATTATCCAATGACCTTAAGAAAATCTTAAGTTTCTATACGCAAAACATGCAGCTGTCAAGAACACTAAAAATTTTTCTTTTTAGCACCACTTATATGTTAGATTAGCAACTACACTATAAATAGATCCAGTAGACTAAGTAGACTTTGCTGCTGAACAAATCAAGTTAGGCCTTTGCTTAGTCTTATCTTCTTCAATAACTATACCGTTTACCCTACAACAATTACAATACAAACACGGCTTTGTTACAATAACTATAACTAGGTACATGATATAGGAGTAGAGCGAGGGTTTTTGTGGTGTACTCACACCTCAGTCTTAAAATATGTGTTACAGAATCTAATTTTTATTAATTTAGTTAATCTGAATCAAGTCTTGTGGAAGCTTACGCTTCAAGCGGATGTGTATTTTTTTTCGAACAAGATTTAATTTTGTAGCTCTGTCACAGAGAATTGTTTTCAAAAAACTTTGTGGTGAGCTTCTTGACGAAATCAGTTATTAATTAAAACAATTTAAAATACCACGTACAAATCGGACACATTGCTCGTTCATTTTGTTAAGAATAGAGGAATAAATAGGGCTGCAATTGCTCGGTGGTAAGAGAGTCAGGCTTTGGATGTAACAGTCTAAATGTTTTTCGGTTCGAATTACTCCTGTGGTCAGAAAATTTTTCGATTCCCTGTATGGTTGGTACTGTGTCCGGGTCTCCATTTACCATTGGAGATCAAATTAATGGCACTCCTGGTATTATAGCTGCACTAAAGGAGTAACAAAGTAAATTAAATACAACAGACTATGCTTTGACTATCAATATTTCTTAGAAGAACGGAAATATTTTGGAAATTACCAACAGCATATACTAAATGCTCACAGATAATACTTAAATTGAGTAACTGTTCTGCGAGCAATCAGTTTCCCAAGCAAATAGTTGTCGAGCACACAGACAAGCGAGCAAACGCCTGGCGCAAATTGACGGAAGCAAGTGGGCGGACCCCATACAGGCTGTTTTCTGATTTTGCAACATGTATACAGGGTGTCTCATAACCCTAGTAAAACACCTCGTAACACTGTTCAGCAGTGCGTACTAAATATAAAACAGCTAAAATATTTATTTTTCGAAGACTATTTTCTTCATGCGAAGCACGAAAAGACGTGGAAACTTGTCAACTGTGAAATATGTATGTTGTATATTCATTTCTCCACCACCATGAGGTAGTTACCGGCGCAGTTACAGCTGAATACATTACTTATCAATCCTTTTCAGTACCTAAACACAAATTACTTATGAACGAAAAGAATTAAAATAACGAACAGGAACAAACCAGAATTTAACATTTTCTATAAATTAATGGAACTGTTAAAAATATCCATCACCAACATTATGACATTCTGCACATTACCGCAATTAAACTTTTTACTGGTTAGAGCATGTATTCGTTCAAAGTTGCAGCCGCTAAGTTGATACGATATATTAAATGGTCCACATTGTGCACCGGTGTGAGATATACCAAATCCTGGAGTTAACCCCATAAATAACAATCTAAGGGCGTTAGATCAGGTGACTTTGATAGCCAAGCTATAGCACCCTCACGACCAATCCACCGACCTGGCAAATAATTTTGAAGCCAATGGCGAACCAATATTCTGTAATAGACTAGAGCACCATCTTGTTGGTACCATTTTGTCTAATTATCAGGGGAACATTTTCCAATAGTATTTGAAAATCTTCACTTAGAAAATGTAGAAAATTTTCATCATTAAGACGATTTGGCAGAATTAGAGAACCAATTAAATAATTATTTACCATACCTGCCCAAACATCAACACCGTATCGATGTTGATAACTACAAACATGAATTGGATCAAAAAAGAATAGTGAAGAGATAAGGAATCAATGTCAGGTGCAGCCGATAAGTGAGTGGGTAAAGGTGAGGAGACAGGCATGGAACGATCACATATCCAGAATGGAACAAACTCGAATTGTACGGATAGCCAAGGATAATTCGCCAGTAGGAAAAAGATCACGAGGTCGACCAGCAAGAAAGTGGAGGGAATCGTTATAAATTGGATAGAACAGGCTATTAGCCTAAACGGAAGGAAGAAGAAGAAGATGATGATGAATTGCATCAGGGTTCTCGTCTGCCCACATATGATTATTATAAATATTGTAAACCCCATCCTGACTAAATGTGACCTCATCTATCCACAAAATATTGCCAATATCATTCGGATTTTCCTGATGATTTAATAGCCAATAGCTTATATAATCCTGTGCACTTTCGTTTTTCGAAAAGGATGTAGGCCGTTGTCTTGTAATATTCTGTGTATTGTCGACTTTGGTATGTCTACAATCCGAGAAATACCACATAAGCTTCTCGTAGGTTCCTATTGAATATTGGACTGTCTTACCATAAATGGACGACTACAATCACCTCTTTTTAGCTCAATGCTTCCGTTATCTTGTAATCGTTGGTCAATTCTATACAACTTAACAACTGTTTGGTTTGGATGTCTTGTATTTGGACAGCGTTCAGCATATAGCCTTGTCGCTGCGTTACAATTACCACGAACCTCTCCAAGAATTCAAATTATGTTAGTATAACCAGCAAAAATGTATTCCATTAATGTAAATTAGACGGATTTACAAAAAAAAGAAAAATGTGTTTGACACTGTAAAATTCGGAACGGCAGTGTCAATTTACATAGAAATTACTATCAGCCTTGCTTAGATTTGCCTTGATGCCATATCTAAATCTAAATCGTTTTCAACAAATTCTTAAGATCACAAATCTGCAATTTGAACATATGCAGATGTCATTTTTATTGTTGACTTCTTAAGTTTATTGATGAAGAACTACTTTCATCGGTAATATGTATTAGTTTAGCTTTGTTGTTAAAAATACACAGCATTCGAATTTGAAACATCAAGAAGCTCGTGCGATGAAACTAGCATACGAAAAATAAATGTTTTAGCTGTTTCCTGTTCAATGTGCACGAGGCGTTTTATCTCAACTTATCGGACACCCTGTATGTGTAAGTCTAACAGAAACTTTATAGCTTTTTTTAATGTTTAGGAACATGCGCACACATACACCAACACAAACGAGTGAAACACTTTACCGTACTTCGAATAATAATCTCTATACTAGTCGGTGTATACACATACTACTTTGTAAAGTAAATGTATTCACAACCTATTAAATGTAAGCTTTGACTAGTAAATTTTCACATGTGATCTAGTAAACGTATACACAAAATTAAACGCGAGAATCTATACAGTGTATCAATATATACACAATAGTATACACTATTCACGATTGATTTGCCATCCAGCAGGCTGTTTTTTTTTCTTAAGTTGCCTTTCTTAAATATCATTTGATTGATTTCTAGCAATGTCAAAATGAAATTGCCGTGTTGCCAGCTCTAGAGTCCCCTACTTTTCTAAAATAATCTAGTAAGTCGAAATTCAGGGCAAAATTACTAAGAAAAAACTTTGGGAGTTAATTAAACCTTTTACAGCAGACGGAAATAAAAGATACGTAACTGACGAAATTTTGAAAAAGCGCAACTGTGAGCATTGTGAAAAACTTATTTCGGAAGACTGCACAAAACATATGGGAAATTTATCGTTTGAAAATATTCCTCCTTTCATTATTTCAATTGGGGAATCTGATTCAGAATCGGAGGGTGGCGATGGTTCAGATACTTCTAGTGATAGCATGAAGGTGGAATAGGGTAGGGGATATTCTTTTGGCATCTAAATTGTGAATGAGTGTTTTACAGTTTTTATTTCGCCCGAGAAAAACACTGACCCCAGTGGAATACGAACTTGGGTCTCTTAGCATCAGAGACAAACAGTCAACCACTGGACCACCATAATATCAATTTGAAACATGAGCGGCATGGACGTTGATTCTTCTTAATTTGCTGCAAGACCTAAATATAGGACAACAAAGAATGGCGTGGAATATGCTCTGTATACATACGATTTGAGTTCAGAATTCTCGTGAAAAAAGAACAGCAATATGTATTTGGAATGTGTTAAGACAACATTTAAATTATAGTTATTATTTTATTTATAATGAAATCATTATTATATCTAAGTATTATAAACCAATATTGAGCAGCAATAGGCGGACGTTAAATGAACAAACAAGCTCCACTGGCAACATTGCCTGCTTTCGAAAAACATAACCTCCATCAAGAAAAACTAGCATAACCCAACTTAATTAATTGACAAATTTCAATGATACCACACATTCCCCCAGATTTCCACAGCCTGTTGGATGGCAAATCAATCGTGAATAGATTATAAATGAATACTGTTACTAGTAAATGTGTACACGCCATCGCCATACCGAAATTATCATAAATTAGCTACGTGCATTCTTCTAAATAATGCTACTTTTTTTATATTTTGAAATTAGAATTATTTGTCTTTCTTAGTTTATTCATTAAAATGGTATGGTTTTGTTTCTTTTATTAAACGTACATAAAAATATTTTGAAAGTGTAAGTACTTATTTTACTTTATTTAACCGTTGATTGAAAATATTCAATCGACGATTTCACTAAATGTTCCTTAAGTTTATGAAATAAAATGCTTAAAAATTTGAGGCTCGCGAATTACATTATTCCAGGACTATTCACATCAACTTTATAACTGCTTTTACCATTCATAAATGTATGGCAGATATAACCTTTTACAAATATGAATGTACATACACAAAATTGCTTTTAAAAATCAAAATTTACAAATTTTGCATGAAAATTCAAGTATTCTTAGTAAGTTCGTACTTCGTCCATTAACTAGTTCTATTTTTATATTTAGATCAGGGCTGTCCATCATGAGGCCCGCGGGCCGCATGCTGCCCGCCACCTCACTTTTAAACAGAATAAATCACCCTCAAATACGAAATATGCAAAATTCTTACATTAACGATAAAATACAAATAAAAACACGTGTGACGCCACTGGCGACGGATAGAAGGTCGCAGCGAAGTTACTGGAAGTCGGACCGATCTTGCTCGATCACCCTCGAATATTCGAGAAGCCACGCGCACGTATATAAGAAGGTTGAGTCAAGCGGGACGGACCAATTCTAAAGCCTTTTTAAGTGAAATACTCGGTGAAATATGTCTTCGCAAAAAAGAAATATAACGAACGAACATCGAGTTTATAATGACCGTTGGGAATCAGACTATTTAATCACAAACAACAATAATAAACTTCAGTGCATTGTTTGTATGCAAGTACTATCGGTTCCCAAAGAATATAATATGAAACGACATTACACTACGTTACACGAGAAAACGTTTCAGCAATATACAGGGGAGTCAAGAAAGACTATCATTCCGGATTATAAGAAAAAACTAAAACAACAAACAACATTTTTTAAAAAATCAGCACTGATAACAAGTGCAGTATTGCCGCTTCTTACGAAGTAGCGCTGGAAATTGTCAAAGCGAAGGAACCTTTTAGTGATGGAGTACTTATTAAAAATTGTGCAATCAAAATGGCAAAACAATTCAATGAAACAAAAATTGCCAAAAAATTCGAAACAGTCTCAGTGTCGCATCAAACAATTGCAAGAC
Source organism: Limonius californicus (assembly GCA_014611495.1). Classification (NCBI taxonomy): domain Eukaryota; kingdom Metazoa; phylum Arthropoda; class Insecta; order Coleoptera; family Elateridae; genus Limonius; species Limonius californicus. Next base: position 34,299 of record JABXWE010014158.1, read on the forward strand.
AGGTGGATCATATTAATCAATATGTATCCAAAAAACTGCATGACACGGTTGAAAAATGTAAATATTTTTCGCTATGCCTGAATGAAAGCACTGATCTGCCCTACATTAGCCAGCTTGTAATTTTTATCCGAACTATTCAAAACGACTTCAGTGTAGCAGAGGAAATGCTTGATCTTATTCCTCTCCATGGTACAACCAAGGGTACGGATATTTTTGAAGCTGTAAATAAGGTGGTGTCAGACTACGGGGGATTCGATAAATGTTCCTGTATTGTCACTGATGGAGCCAGAGCTATGATAGGAACTGAAATTGGATTTGCAGGACTCTTGAAACAAAACAACATCAACTGTCCTGTGATACACTGTATTGTTCACCAAGAGGCCCTATGTGGAAAATCCTTACGTAAATGAATGTCATGAAAGTGGTTGTTAAAATAACTAATATTATTAGAGGGGGCAATCGTGCTTTGACTCACAGAAAGTTTCGTGATTTTTTAGCCTAAGTAGAAGCTACATATGGGGACTTGTTACTTCACACCGATATTCGTTGGTTAAGCGCCGGAAACTGTTTGCAACGATTCTTCGCTCTGCGCAAGGAGATTCCTATTTTCCTTAAAGATGAAGTCAAGTCCAACACTACGGAACTGGAAAATCAAATGGTAGATGCACAATTTTTAGCAGACCTTGCATTTTTTGCAGACCTTGCATTTTTAACAGACCTGACATCTCACCTTAACGAATTGAATTTGAAGCTACAAGGAAAACAGCAGAATATTGCCAACTTATTTGGACACATAAATGGATTTAAGAATAAAATTAAGCTCTGCAAGTCTTCATTAGAAAGAAATGATTTTTCATTTTTTCCAAGTTTGTAAAGAGCATTTTGAAGAAATGAAGGATTTTGAGGAAGGAGGAAGGAAGCAAATTTACCTCACATTAAATACATTGACACAATTGCAGAAGAATTCGAATATCGATTTAGCGACTTTAAAAAAATCGAAAGAGAGATTTCAGTTTTTACTCAGCCCCTTACAATTTCAATTGAGAATGTAAGCAGAGCAGACCTTCAACTGGAATTGTGTGATTTGCAATCAGATCCTTTTTACCAAGGAAGAACTGAAACTGCATTGGACTTTTTCAAGTTGCTGCCAGAAGAACGATACCCCAACTTGCGAAACTTAGGGCTTACACTGGGCTCAATGCTGGGAAGCACGTATCTTTGCGAAAGCAGCTTTTCCAACATGAAATTTATAAAGTCAAAATATAGATGTTCCCTCTCTGATAAGTCACTTACTCAGTTGCTTCGTTTATCAACAACAAATATTAAAGTTAATATTGATGCATTAGTTAGTGAAAACCAACATCCTCAAATTTCCCACTGATTTTTTTGTAATTTGATATTTTTTGAATAAATTACAATAATAATACAAACCCGTTTTTTCTTTGTATACCATACCTATTAAAACTCACTGATAAAGTTGCATACGCAGTATTTTATAATGCGGCCCTCCAAACCGTTTTTTTAAAGCGGCCCTTGGGGCACTTGCAGTTGGACAGCCCTGTTCTAACGTATTTTGCTTTGGGCAAATAGAATCTCGACCAGGTCGGATTTAAATAAAAATTAGCAGAGTATTAAGCTTTGGTGCATGGACAATTAAGTGTCCTTTCGATCTTTATCGGATATAAGCGATTTAAAACCCCGTGAAGTTGTGCTTCTTGGAGCTGTAGTTTCAACTGTCTGAACCCCTTTGGGAAGCAATCTAATCCCCAGTGGCGTACCAGCAATTATTTCGTCCCAGAGTCTCCCGAGGAACGTCGCCTACCTTTCTCCCGGACCTGAAAATACCCCAGACTGTACCTGCATCTGGAAAACAACCCCGAAATTGTGCCTGCCTCTCTTTCTACTGCCTTCACCGAAAATCAAGGTAAAGAACCTAGTTTTTTTGTGTGGTGAAAAAAACCTTTTACGCGTCAACTTGCAAAATTCTAAGTGATTGAACCTTTTTTTTTAATGCGACCTTCATCGTCGATTGTCATTTCTTTTTGTTTGCTGTTAATCGTAAAAACAAATTACATACTGTATTATTCTTCTTTTATTATTGTATATTTTGTATTTGTGGTGCATAAATTTTGCAAGCTTTCTAAACAGGAGGGAGGCACAATAAAGGTGAGTT
>JABXWE010014159.1:0-18698 GCA_014611495.1 Limonius californicus
AGCATTTGTCGAGTGTGGCATATTTACAAATACAAACTTAAGTGTTCCTTAGTTAAGCTACAAAATATTTTGGGTGGTGCAATCCGAGTAGACTTTAAGGGCGACTTATCTTTAAGGCCTTCTTAACTAAGTGACACTTAAAATATAAATGGTGCAATCGGGCATTAGTAGGTAAAACTTTTATATTTTTTAGAATATTTTAGTAATTATCTACGCAAGCAATATCTGCAGGGAGAATTGAGATTAGGGCAGAATATTTTGAGAAGATTTAGTTATTTGTGAGCAAATGCAAAACTTGAATTTATCTGTTAGGTAACAAAAAAACCTAACTTCATTGGTTTTGACGTATTATAGTAAATAACAATTGCATCAAAATATTCAACAAATACAAGGATTTCAAATATCTAGTGACATTAATACAGTTTGAGTAATTCCATATCAAATCAAATCAACTTAAGTTTGAACCTTCACATCACCGATTTTAGTGAAATTAACGGATAAGTGTTAGTATATGGAGACATGTAAAAGTGCAAATTTTGGAGCTTGAACTATTAAGGTCTTCGAAGCTATATAAAACATTTTCCGTCAGCGGCTCTACTGATATTGCCAATCTTGCTTGAAACAAAAGGAAATCGCAGTTTGTTATGATGGAAAAACAATCTGACTTTGAAAATTGGCTCCTACGATTAATAATTTAGTAAGTTGGCATAATGTTAGTCATCACGAAATAGAACTGCCTACAAATATTTACAAACACAACTGAAATAAACGAAAACAACTGTTCAGGCATACCTACATTAATAATAAAAATAACTATTTCTAGAGATTTATGTAATAATTAAGATAACAGAAACTACTATTTGCGAATATTTATGATAACAGTATAAACCAATCAAACAGAAAAGTAGGAACTTTTATTCTTTGATCTCAAGGTAAACACAGTGAAAACAGTTGTTGTCATGGCATAACTGAATTTGCGAATGCCCTTTAAAACAAAAGGAAAACATAGTTCGGCTACTTTACACCCAATAGTTTGGAGCGTATTTCAAAAACAAAGAAAAGTTAGAACATGTAGGTTTTGTTTTTTATAGGAATGTTTGAAATATTGACACTATGGTTATACATTTATTCTAAAAATATCTTATTTGGTTTTTTTCAGAAAATTCTCTTATAGTCAATTAAAAGAGTATAGAGGCCAATATAAAAATTAATAACATTTTCTTAATATATGTCTTCATGAGCAAGAATTTGGATGATAGCGCATAAAAAAATGTATGTGAAGGTTTGGATGGGGCAAGTCTTCAAAGAGCATATGAAAACCAAATTTCCCCTCCAAAAGATTTGTTCAAATGATGCCAAACAACATCAGGAATGTTCGCTTTTTAAATATTTAACTAACATGAATATGAAGAAAAGAAATTTTTAAAAGACGAAATTGCTGTACGTTTTGGTAAATAATTGTTTTGGTTATACTATTGTTAATATTTTTGAATAACTGTTTCTACTTATGTTACCCATTGCTGTAAATATGTGTGTCTTTATGTTAATGACTAGATGTAAAATGTTAAATATTCATAATTATTAGTTTCTGTTAAGTATCTTAATTACACTAGTTCACAAATAATTAAAAAAATTTTGCGAACTTGGTGCCACTATACTGTGCTTATGGACTTTGGCCCGCTAAACTCGAAAATCGCATTAAAAAAAATTTTTATGGATACGTTTTCAAGATATGAATTTTTAAAATTTTTTTGTTTTTTTTCGGGGGGAGTTCGTCTATTTTGAGCATATCTCGAGTTACGAAAGACCAATCTCCTCACTCGACACATCAAATTCAAAACAATTAAATTACGGATAAATGTTACCTACATTGTTTTCCAGCCGCTTCAGTAGTTTCAATGCAATGAGCGGTACTATGAGACAAAAATGTGTTTTAGTGGCCCAAATAAAAATTGAAAATTCGTTCTATCAACGGGGCAAATTAGAAATCATAAGAAAAAAATAGAACCTTATTTTTTATGTAAAGTTTGGACTTTTACGAAGAGAAAAAGGTATTAACGATGAAAATCTATGTACAAATGCAAATATTATGAGCAAGTATATAGGAAAGTACCAAAATCACATTTTTCTTAACTTATGTATTTTTTCCTTTTTATAGCGTATAATGCATTTTTATTCATTTAGTTTATTTTTATTGTAATATTTTACTAAAATATTAGGTTATTAGAGATAGTTTTGTCGCGTTATGCCATCTAGTTACGGCCTTGTCTTGAATTTTGCGAACCTCTACTTGGGATGCTATATCTACGGAAACGTTCAGCGCAAGATACTCGTACTATAGGATATAACAGGTTCAGTACAGAAAAGTTCGAAGATTTTGTGTTGCATATCAGTGCGTTATCCTTACTGTGTACATCGGTGTCCAACAATTGTGTAAATTGTGTATGTCGAAACATTTAATTTACTTGATTAAAACTTTATAAAATGAGTAAGACAACGAACTTTTAAGTGCGAGAACAACCCGCATGATTTCTGCTATGTGTGTGGTGATTACGTTGTCAAGAAAAGTCAACATCAATTTACCAATTCGCTACAAGAGAATTATCTTCAATATTTTGGAATAGCAGCAGAAAATCTTCATGAACCATGGATACCAAGTATTGTATGTCGTTCTTGCCATATACAAATCTTAGTGGATGGGTTTCTGGCTCGACAGGATATGCATTTGGTGATGACTTTATATACATAAATATGTCATACTTCCATTCCCAAGTGTCCCGATTCATCTAAACCCAAAACAAGTTCCGATTCATCGGATGATACTGAAAGCGAATTAGATGCGAGTGAAGAGCACCACCTTCTAACTCAGGCTGAACTTAATGATTGGGTGAGAGATTTGGAGGGTTCAATAGAGAAAGCAGAATTACTTGCATCAAGAAAACATTATTCTTCCACCATTACACATTAAACTTGGACTGTTCAAAAACTTTGTCAAAGCATTGAATAAAGAAGGCCAAGCGTTCGCTTATTTGAGAACCCTATTTAAAAGTCATTCTTTTGCAAAAACTGTTGAAAGATGATAAATTTCAAACCAACTTGTCATCCGATGAGGCCGCAGCCTGGAATTCATTTCAGTTAATTGTTTCTGAAAACAACAAAAGCCCGAACTACGAGAAGATTGGAGATTTCCAGAAATATGCAAACATTTGTATGACATATTATTACTCTATTTAACTCTGTTTCATTTTCTGTTATATGCGTTTCACTTTTTTTATTTCTCCGTAAATATGTCTTTGAAGATCCATTTTTTACATTGGCACCTGAATTTTTTCCCGGAGAATCTTGGTGACGTTAGTAACGATCATGGTAAAAGGCTCCATCAGCAAATGAAGACCATCGAGCGGCGCTACCAAGGATTTTGGGATGCGAGAATGATGGGAGATTATATTTGGTTCCTCATAAGAGAAACGGATCTCAAAATAAACAGAAGACGAAGCAGGAGCCAAAACTATTTCTAATACCCTAATATTTTAATAAAATATTACAATAAAAATAAACGTAATGAATAAAAATGCATTATACGCTATAAAAAGGAAAACATACATAAGTAAAGAAAAATGTTATTTTGGTACTTTCCTATATACTTGCTCGTAACTTTTGCATTTGTCTATAGATTTTCATCGTTAATACCTTTTTCTCTTCGTAAAAGTCCAAACTTTACATAAAAAATAAGGTTCTATTTTTTTCTTATGATTTCTAATTTGCCCCGTCGATAGAACGAATTTTCAATTTTTATTTGGGCCACTAAAACACAGTTTTGTCTCACAGTACCGCTCACTGCATTGAAACTACCGAAGCGGCTGGAAAACAATGTAGGTAACATTTATCCGTAGTTTAATTGTCATCAATTTAATGGGTCGAGTAAAGAGATTGGTCTTTCGTAACTTGAGATATGCTCCAAATAGTCGAAATCCCCCCGAAACTAAATGAAAAAATTTTAAAAATTCATATCTCAAAAATGTATCCATAAAAAAATTTTTTAATGCGTTTTTCGAGTTTAGCGGGCCAAATTCCATAAGAAGAGTATTTCTAACTATTTCTAATACCCTAATATTTTAATAAAATATTACAATAAAAATAAACATAATGAATAAAAATGCATTATACGCTATAAAAAGGAAAACATACATAAGTAAAGAAAAATGTTATTTTGGTACTTTCCTATATACTTGCTCGTAACTTTTGCATTTGTCTATAGATTTTCATCGTTAATACCTTTTTCTCTTCGTAAAAGTCCAAACTTTACATAAAAAATAAGGTTCTATTTTTTTCTTATGATTTCTAATTTGCCCCGTCGATAGAACGAATTTTCAATTTTTATTTGGGCCACTAAAACACAGTTTTGTCTCACAGTACCGCTCACTGCATTGAAACTACCGAAGCGGCTGGAAAACAATGTAGGTAACATTTATCCGTAGTTTAATTGTCATCAATTTAATGGGTCGAGTAAAGAGATTGGTCTTTCGTAACTTGAGATATGCTCCAAATAGTCGAAATCCCCCCGAAACTAAATGAAAAAATTTTAAAAATTCATATCTCGAAAATGTATCCATAAAAAAATTTTTTAATGCGTTTTTCGAGTTTAGCGGGCCAAATTCCATAAGAAGAGTATAGTGGTACCTAGTGCGCAAAATGGCTGTAAACTAGTGTTATTATATAAATCTCTAGAAATATGTAGTTATTTTTCTTTTTATTATTAATGTAGGTATGCCTGAACAGTTATTTTCGTTTATTTTAGTTGTGTTTGTAAATATTTGTAGGTACTTCTTTTTTGTGATGGCTAAACTTATGCCAAATTACTAAATTATTAATTGTAAAAGCCAATTTTCAAAGTCTGATTTTGTTTCCGTCATAAACTGTGATTTTCTTTTGTTTCAAACAAGATTGGCAATATCAGTACAGCCGCCGAAGGAAAATATTTTTTTCACTGTTCCGATTGAGATCCTACACATTTGGTACACCGAGTAATAATGTTTGGTAATAGATTTTGCAGCTTGTTACGATTTTGATAAAACTTTCCACAATTATGAAGGGTTATAGTCGGCAAACATACATGTGAAGGGTCAAACATAAGTTGATTTGATATGGAATGACCTGTTTGATAAAAAACTGGGCTTTAACCTTCAAATGTATTTGTTCTAAATTTGAAAGGTATTAAGAGTGAGATGTGATTTTCTCACAGCTTCTTGCATGTATAGCCTTCTAAGAAAAAATGGGAAAAAAAATAATTAATGTCATGTCCAAAATACCTTTTGTTTGTGTTGTATAATAGCATCCTGTACTCGATCAAGCACCATTTTTTCTGTGAGAACTCCATCATCTGAGGCATAAGCGGCAGCTTGCCATGCCACACCTAATTTTGCGATTTCTCTGCCAGACATTCCTTCAGTCATAGCTGCCATTCTACTACACAACGCACCGTAATCAAATTTGTCGACTTTCAGACGCCTAAAACATTAAATTGGAATTTTTCTGCACAAACAAATCCCTCATTATTACCTTTTTCCTTCAGTGGCTGGTTCAAGCACAAACTTGTCAAAATATAACCGCATTAGCCTTTCACGTTCTTCTAACCCTGGCAATATAAATTCTACCATTTCATCCAGGCGATCATTGACAGCCCAGTCAAACTGCTCGGGTGTGTTGGAAGCCAGTACCAACATAAATTTTCCACTTTGCTCACCAGTACGATACAAAAATGCATTAAGTGTGGCTCGGAGATCTTCTGAGATAGTTTCTGATGATCTTTTCCTCAAAAATGCATCGGCTTCATCCACAAACAAAAGTAAACCTAGACAGGAGGGATTTTGTTAAAATCAGTTATGTATTAATTAATAAAATTTGTAATATGCACACCTTTTCTAGAACTGGTGGCCCAATCGAATACCTTATGAATGGCAGTTACCCCGTCTCGACCCATGGGAGATACATCACCACCCGTCAATATGGCATAATCCATTCCTGAATGTTTTGCTAGTTTCTGTAATTTTTACAAATATTAGCTAGAACTTCACTTAGACAAGTATTTTGTAATTTATACATTGTCTATTGAAAACCTGGTTAGTTGGCCACCTGTCTAATTTTATAATCATTAAATTTTGATGCAACTGCTATAACCCTATTATAATACATGTGGCAAAACTTCTTGTATTTGTAAAACCTCTGTACTTTGTAAACAGGAAACACCACTTTTAGGTTAAATTATAGGTGCCTTTCTTGGCCATAAAGTATTAAATTTGATTTATAAATCTTTCCTTGCCTTTTTGAAATTAAGCGACCTAAACATAACTTTTTTAAGACAATGTGTAAAGTGGTAAGGCTTTATATCCCTTATTTGCTGGTTGGTATAATAACTCGTCCCGAGAAGTAATAATTATCAATTCTGGGCATACATTTAACTCATCTTGTTGCAATGTAACAGGATCAATTACTTACAACAATAAATTGATTTTACCCTGTATCTTGTAGCCATTTGAGGAAATTTCTCTAATAATAAATCAGCAATAAAACTAATAATACAGAGAAACTGGATATAGTCATTTGATACAATGTACGTCAAAACCCTTTAGTGACAACAAATTAACATCCCTTTTCGGTATTTTATAGTACTAACAGTCACAGATTCGCAAATATTGTTCAGGTTTAAAGAACAAGCCAACTTATTGCCAATAATAAACTTAAATGTTAATAAATAGTTTAAACACCTGTAATTGCACATTAAGTTGTGCTGCTTTAAGAAAGCCATTTTTACATGACCGGGATTGCCTGTTTTGGAATGCCTTATAAGCAAATAATGTTTTTCAACAAGATGTTTAATCCTCCAAATAAAGATTTCTTTGAAACTGCATAAACTGCATAGTTGTGAGTACTTTATTTTGAATGCTAAGCCCTAATGCATGTAAAATTTTAATTTAATTATTTTGTTTTAATAGGTTGTAGACAATGTACAAACATATTATGTACTTGAAATTGAATTTGAATGAAGCTGGTAGTTAAACTATCCCTACTAACAACATTAAACTATGATTCACTGACTTTAAGTTAGTTTAACTTTAGCAGTTCTACTAAATGTAGTATAATTACGGCTATGAAAGGTAAAAAAGCTACTGGAACCTACTCTTGCACAACTAGAAGATGTGCATATGTATATACAGTAGCGTCACATTAAATGCATGCATTCACATATGTGTTATTATAACATTTTTGATTTAAAAATTGAAATGAAACAATCAAAATCCAACTTACACAGGTTCCTGTATTTACAAATATTTCTTACCTTGGCAAACATGGTCTTGCCAGTTCCCGGTGGACCATGCATAAGAATATTACGGTACATGCCTTTGTTGTATTTTGTGTTTTTAGTTGCAATTGCTATGTCTCGAAGTCTTTCTTCGATTTTTGGCGCCAAAACAACACCCGATAAAGCATCACTTGATGTCGTTCTGAGCTTTTGTAATGAAGTAATGGGATGTTTAAGTGTTTCCAAAAATGAAAATCTCGATGTTTCCCTCACAAGAGATGGTTTACCTAAAAACACAGAATGGTTTTATTTGCGTCGTTAATTTTGAAATAATCTTCTTTACTATTATCCTCGCTTTTACCGCTGAAATAATAGAATGAAAATGGGTTTTTCAATTTTTGTTTATTAATTTGTAGTAATTAAAATGTATGTTACACAAAAAAAAATATCAGAATTTCAGAAACTAAGTTTCCAATCTCAAATACCAATTGGCTTTTATGATACAGTAGAATGAATGCAATAACTATGAAAGATTAAGAATGGAAAAACTTAGATAAAGATATCTATGTAGAAATATTCTCTAGAAAATTGGCAAGAAAAGAAAATAGAGCAAGGTATAAATATGACAAATGAGAAATATTAAGAAAAAATTGGTTAGAAACTATAAAACAAGTATGTAGTACTAAACCAATATATTCTAAGTCTAAAAGAAGAAGATGGGGAATTATCATGTATACGAAAAATTAAAGAAAAGCACACTGCATGCAAACAACACATAAAAACTAAAATAGTAAAGGATAAATAGTAGAAATAAACCACTGCTTTGTTGGTTGAAAGAAGCTAAAATATAGAGAAAATCAAAACTATTTTTGACAAATAAAACAGGGAAGACAAAAAGTAGTAGACTGATTAACTAATATTATCAGACTGCTTGGGAGCAAAGAATTCCTAGAGGTTGGAAACAAAATGTAATACTACTCTGCTATTTACATTCTTTTTTCATAATAACCGTCTAGGGATATGGATAAGCGAAGTTTATCTCCATTTACAAATCCAAGTTTCAATTGATAATAAACTTTCAGAAAAATGAAGTTTATTGATCTATTTCAATCATTCAACATGCAGCTTACCTAGTCTTGCTTCAATATACCTCACTGTTACACTTGTAGCACCTTTGGCAGAATAAACACCCAGGGCTAGCAAAGACATTCCTCCAGCAGCTGCCAAAACTTTATCCCAGTCTGTTAAAAGTGTATGAACCCCAGATCCCAAGACTGAACCTGCAGTTCTGAAAATTATGTAATAGTAATATAGCACCGAAAAACCACATAACATTTATGTTCCTTACTTTATACTTTCCAAAACGGTGACACGATTTTCTGCAGCTTTCAGTCTAATTTGTTCCAGAATTAAATCCCTATTTTCTCGATCAACTTTTGCTTTAGCCTTTAGTTCTGCCTCTATTCGCTTCATTTCATTCTGGCTGCGTAGTTCCATTTCATGTTCAATTGTAGCTTTGCGCATAGCTTCTTGTTTGGCCACTGATTCTTCTTGCCTTTATTAATAAAAATTTATTATTTATTTATAGTTGGTTCAGCTGAATAATTACCATAGCATAAAATTACACACTTACCTCCTTAAATTCTCGTCATTTATTCTTTGTTGTTGTGCAAGTTGATCTTCATATCGTTTTCTGGAAAGTTGATCTTGATATTGAGCTCGTGCTTGATGTTGTCGCGTTTCTTCTTGTAGAGTTTTCCGCTTCTCTTCTCCTTCAGTGCGTTTTGTTTCCACCTGCATTTGTGCAATGTGTGCTTCATATTCCTTAATTTTTGTTTGATACTCATTTTGTCGTGTGACTTCTTGTAATTTAGAAAGCTCCAAAGCTTCTTTTGCATGTTCTGTTTAACAATTCTTAATAAGATAAATACTGGCTAGAGCCGCTTTAATGTCTACTTAATCTCATTTATTTACTAAAATTGCGGTAAGCAATAGTATCAAAGATCAAAATTTTAGATTTTTCATTCAACTTTCAACACTAACGACATGAACACCAAATGACATAACCTTTATACTAGCATCCAAGAACCATTAATTACTACTACTTACTAGACCTTTCCAAATCCTTTGCTGCTTGTGCGGCTCTTTCTAGCGCAGAGGAATCGAATCGGTAAGCTTCCATGGTCCTTTTTTCGCTTTTGGTTAAATTTGGGGGGTTGTTGGAATCACCGCCGCCGTCGCCGCCCCCACTTGCCGGGGGATGTCCCAGCCCCATTTGTGATAAATCGGGCGGTTGTTGGCTATTTCTACCATATCCAAAAATCCACGACATTTTTTTTTAAATAAATTTTCGATGATTATGACTTTAGCGTGCACACACTTTTTAAGGTTAACCTCCTACACGTGATCCGGTGCAGATGTCAACTGTCGAATACAGTCGAACATTCCAGACCAAGGGCATTACGTCAAAACGTGATCCACAACCACAAAATATTGTCGAGAAATGTCACATTATTGTTTCAAAAGTAAAGTACAGATAAAAGTGAAGAAAACTCCTCAAATTGTCAAATATTTTTATTCCAAATCATGTCTTTTTAACGACATTTGACAAAAAATGTAGCAGTTTTTCGCGTCAGTCTTCTGGTAATTATGACAAAGTTTAAGAAGAACACAAAAATCAATCTTTAAACTTTATATTAAATATTGTATTAATGGTAAACTGTAACACCAGCAATCGAAGTGTTCATGAGTGGCTCACAAAGTCCGTCAATGCTATTTTGCTGAATTTTGGATTTATACGCCATCTATGATAAAATTGGTGGTGTGTATTTTTACATGCAGCAATCAGATTATGTGTGAAAAGTTCCCAACAATCATTACTTTAAACAAACCAACGGATGATGATTATAAGGAGCGATCAAAAAGTTTTCAAATTAGTGTTGGCACTGAGTACTATAAAATAAAGCATGTCGTAGCTGTCGTCATGGTAGAAAATAACATGGCTTCAGTCGAGCTTCATACAGTATCATTTTAACATTTTTTACGCAAAAATTAATCTTGAAAAAAAATGTACCCCTCTACTTAAACCATATTTATTTATTATTCTACAACACAGTAGAATTACCTTCTGGGCAGTTAATGAAGAAGAATAGGCAGACTCAGAAGTTGGGTTATATTTGTGTAATTAACAACTGTTGTTACAGTCATATATATGACATATATTTTCAGTCTGCAAATTGTTTTACATTATCTGCCGTAGCGCCTTCGCCAAACATTTTTTAATGTGAAAAAAAAGGTGGTATAAATAAAGTGTATTTTGCCATCCTTCCACTTTACTTAGATGGAATGTTATTGTGTTAGATACAGCACAAAAACTCTAATGTAGTGAGAGTAACATCGTAAAGAATCTTCTAAAGAATCCATCAAGTTTAATTAAGCTATTCAAAGGGCCACTTTTACCATATCTTTCTTTATCAATTCCCCTTTTACCTTCCGGTGTGGAGGTTACCATTTATACATTTTATTTAAAGAACTTAAATAATCTTATATACAGATATTGTTTTCTGCAGATGTTATGTATTCAGGTGTAAACATTGTATGTGCTTTGATGTATAATTACCGTTTGTTAAAATCAAGTTGTACACATTTAACTATTACTATACTACTAGTGTTTTAGTAAAAATATACCTTAGAAAAGAAATATTTACTGAAAGCTACAACTGAAATGTTAGGTTATGTAAAGTAATTTACTTTAAAGTTCTGGACTACCGAGTTGAATTTCGGGGGAGTTTAGTGCTTTGAAATTGACCAAAGACGTTTTAATCTTGTAGGATACCCTTAGTATTCAAACATATAAAGTCTTAGTTTTAAAAAATAGTTTATTTATAAATAAAACATATACCTAAGAATATAACATATAAAACATATAGGTACACTTATTGAGTATGTGAGACGAGTATTTAAGTCGGAGGGGCTGCATGGGTGGATCGCCTTCTTAGGAACGCTCGACCCCCTGTAGGAAATTGTCTCGCTAGCAGAATGAGAGACGATGCTAGCGCTAATTTAATTGGAGCAGTATGGCCACCTGGCATGCTCACAAAAACGGTCGCCACTGCTGCTAACCCGTCATCTGGAAAACATTTTAATTATACACAATCCGGATTTCTTATGGTTTTGTAATTTTTTACCTGTGGGTTCAACAGCAACAGGTCTAAGGTCATAATGTGTAGCTTTTCTAGGTTTTGGTTTTGCTGTTAAATTTAACGTAACACTTGCAAATGGCCGCTTAGCCATGTGAAGCATTTCCACAACGTGTCTTCTTCGGGCTCGACGTACATCAGCTGCCTGTTTTGCTTTCCAAGCCACAACACATGCAGCAAGGAATAAGAAGAAGCATGAGAAGAAAACGGAGAAAAATACGAAGAGATCGATATGCAACTGGTCTTGTCTGAAGAAAACTATGCCGTATGCCACTTTTTTGTCTAAATCTGGATTATCTACTGCTTGTAGAACCAAGTAAAACTTCGTGTTTTCCAAAGAATGGTATTCCTAAAATGGATTTACTTTTAGTCATGTTAAATTATTAATTAGAAATTTAAACTATGTATAGCAGATTTAACTTTTTTTAGGCCGGTGTAATGGTGTTACTTGGACCAGTAAATTATATTCTTCGTTTATATAAATTTTTCTTAACATGTAAGATTAGTACAAAGAAACATAAAAAAAGTTTAAAGATTTTAATCATGTCATAAAATGTGCCAACTCATAGTAATTTTTCTGACAAAACGGGGCATTGTGTAGATTGCAGCAAATATGTATAAAGGAAATTTTATTCCAAGTCAATATAGCAGGGGGAAACAGCACTTGTTGATAAAATAGTATACAATCAGAAAACAGCAGTTATTGCTATGTCCTATTCGTAACTCAGCGGTTTATATTGTCAAAAAAAGTGAGCTATGTAATTTTGCTGGTCTCAGCAAAAAAGTGTCGTAAATATTACTTATAAATATAAAACTGATGTGCTGTGGTAAGTAGTGATGGGCGTCGTATCTGGAATGAAATCATTCAAAATATTCGGTTATGCATATATCTTGAGATGCGAATAATTCATTTGAATTATAAAAACTTCTCGAATAAGTTTGTTTAGCGAAATATCATTTGTGTCGGTATATAATTTGAGTGGTATTCGAATTAATTTATAGTTCGAGAAGATACTAGAAGATCAACTACAATGTAACATATTTGACTTGTTTTGTGTGATGGGGTTGCATCTACAGTTGAATTAGCAAAATAAGTTCTTAGAATTTCGCTGAAGTTAGGTCACCCCTCACCCTTCACCGTGGTATGACAAATTTCTACTCTAGCCTTGGCTTAAAATAAATTTCATCAGATCAGATTTTGACTTCACCAGTATCTGCCTTGTATACACCCACCCAATTCTTAAGGCAGTTTGGATGTAATTGTAAGATTCATTCTTCAACAACCATCATGAAATAGGGCGCCCTCTAGCTATAAATTTAAAATTACCTACCTCTGGTAGTGTGATGACCAGTCTATCTTTAAGCCCCTTGAGAGCAAGTATGGTCTTTGGTTGTTGTACTGTGATGTATGTTCTTAAGCCAATTGCATCTCTATCAAGAGACACGTCGCTTGTTTTTTGGGAACCGTTTTCCCATATTCCATATTGCGGGTCCAAGTCAATTTCATGTAGACCTGTACTAACATTGGGATACACAACATATGTGTCATCATGGGTGCTCATGAATACGTTCAATTTTCCCTGAGTTACATCTATCATTATTCGAATGTCCACATTCATGAACCTTGGTTGGATCACAAAGAAAACCATTTCGCCTGGGTGCAATGGCTTGGGCTTCATCTTGCATTCATCTAAAAGTAAATAATAATTAGAATGATTCTTTTAAAAAGCAATTAATTGCAACTACAACTACTTTGAGTTAAAAATAGTATACAATTGATGAAGAATGAAGAGTTGAGAAACTTTTATAGGAACAAAATAAATCAATATAAATATTTAAACTATAGGCCTATGTCAAGTGCTGTTAGGCATGCCAAGATTCAGTGCCATGGTAGAAAGAAACTTTAATTTTGATGAAAATGCTCATTGATGTCGTTGATTGACCATAGTAATAGAAGAGAGTCAACAGAGAGTAAATACAGGAACAAACATTTGAATGACGGTTTTAAAATTAATATTATGTTGCATTTTATTGAGTATGAGCATGTGACATTACATTAAACAAAAATATATCTTTCCCGAATACTTCTTTCTGTTTTCAGTGTTAAATATACAACCTGAGGTTAAAAGTTCTATGATGCAAGGAAAACCGCGTCCTAGATCTCGCTCTTTCAAATCATCATGATCATCATGCCTTTCATTACTAAAGATATTATTATCAGATTTTTGGTATGGGTACATCACTTTACAACATGGAACATTCAAATGCTTTATCGGATGTCATAAGTAAACTGTTTTTTAACTATACACTATTTGCTTAATCTATAAGATATTCGCAACACAATCCCTTTTTAAGCTAGTTTCATGATTTTGGCTGATATAGGTATGCATTTTTTGTTAAAGTTGACCAAGCTGAGAAGTGGGAAAACCCACCTTGATGTTTTGGTTAAAACATTTGAACATTTATTGGTAACCATGAGTAAATAATTGCTCGTTAATAAATTATTTCGCTTTCTCTAATATCTTGCAAGTATAATATTATTTTTACTGTTTTTAATATTAAAATTCTTTCTCTACGACTATAATATAATGTATTCGTTACATATACCTTTTTAGTTGAAGAATGATAGACATTCTCCATTGCCGTTGGATTCTGTAAAAAACGGTGGGATAATGAATCAGAATCCAATGGGCGTGGCATGTTAGCGCTTGGATCTCCCACTTGTTTTTGAAGTAACTGTCAAAAACAGTTTTAAATTTTCGTATTCGTAAAAACAGTAAGAACTAGGTATGAATAATTCAGACAGCGAAAACGCTGAGATGTGTTTGCCACCAGAAATAACGGAAACGGCGAAAGCGACGTGTAATTTACTGCCGAGGAAATCGCAGAAACAGTACACATGGCATAAAATTGTTGTGGCTAGTGAACCGATATACGTTCATCTAAAGCAAAATTTTTATAATACTGATTCGGGCAAAAAATTGTAACTTCCTATGAAATAGTCGTAGAGAAAGTATAGTCTCCTACTCGTGTAGAATAGCTATTATTCACTCGGATGATTCTGTCACTCGCCTTCGGCTCGTGACAGAATTTTCATCCTCGTGAATAATAGCTGTCATTCTACACTCGTTGAAGAATATACTATTATATTACAGCAGAGATTAAATAATTAATGTTATTTCTTTTTGTACGAGATCCAACTAATTTTGACACAACAAGCACATGAGATTTAGTGTTTGAATAGTAGTCTTCAAGCATGCCTTACATATATACCCAATAGTCATAAAACCAGATAATTTATAAATTCCAATTTATTTTTTAAACACCAAAAATCAAAGCACCTATAGTATGCCAATAAAATGCTATTAGAAGATAACTCTGGGGTGCCTTTATTCCTTTTTCTGATATTATTTTATAAAATACACAAGTTCAGTACTATTTCGTATAGAAAAAATTAGAAAAAATTGTTTATGAAATTTCAGTATCATTTTCTGAAGTCATCATCTGTTGTGTTTTTATAAGTACCTGTATATTGTTAAGAATTCTAAACAGGAAACCGTATTTACTATAATAGTATATTCTTCAACAAGTGTAGAATGACAGCTATTATTCACGAGGATGAAAATTCTGTCACGAGCCAAAGGCGAGTCACAGAATCATCCCAGTGAATAATAGCTATTCTACACGAGTGGGAGACTATACTTTCTCTACGACTATTTCATAGGAAGTTACAATTTTTGGCCCGAATCAGTATAATAAAAATTTTGCTTTAGATGGACGTATATCGGTTCACTAGCCACAACGATATTATGCCATGTGTACTGTTTCTGCGATTTCCTCGGCAGTAAATTACACGTCGTTTTCGCGGTTTCCGTTATTTCTGGTGGCAAACACATTTCGGCGTTTTCACTGTCTGAATTATTCATACCTAGTTCTTCCTGTTTTTACGAATACGAAAATTTAAAACTGTTTTTGACGGTTACTTCAAAAACAAGTGGGAGATCCCAAGCGCTAACATGCCACGCCCATTGGATTCTGATACAGAATCCCACGACCCACTGAAATAGAGAACAGAATCCAACGGCAATGGAGAATATCTATCATTCTTCAACTAAAAAGGTGTATGTAACGAATACATTATATTATAGTCGTAGAGAAAAATATTTTATAATATTTATAGTATTGAAAAGCAATTATTGGGAGTGTATTAAGTAAAAGAATCTACAGTTGTGAAATTTCATAAATAATTGAAAACAATGAAAGTAATCATGATTATGCGACATTTACTAGCAAACCTAACAGATCTATGGCGTTACGTTGGCTTCTATAATTGAATTAATTCAATACTTGACCTGATAGTTGTCACTTTCTTTTAGCTTATTTTTTTCATTTACATTACACTTTCTTAATATTTAACATTACACACAGCGTTGCTGTTAAAAAATTCTATTTGATGCAACTTCTGGAAGAGAGAATGCAGTTATGACCATAGTTACGAAAAAAGTTTGTTATGATAGTAACAAAAGACCGTATCTGTTTTTGAAACAAAATATGTAATTGGCTGTTAAAATATCTTTAAAGCATTTTGATATTGTGCATTATTTAATATTTTGTCTTAGGCCAAAATTCTGTTCCATGTAATACGTGTTTTGCAGAATTTTGTACAAAATTTTGTGCCGTGTCATACAGGCCTAAGACAAAATATTAAATAATGCACAATATCAAAATACTTTAGAGATATTTTAAAAGCCAATTACATACTTTATGTTTCAACAACAACAGATAAGCTCTTTTGTTACTGTCATAACAAACTATTTTCGTAACTATGGTCATAACCGCATTCTCTCTTCCAGAAGTATCAAAATCAAAATTTAGTACAAAATTCTGTCTGTGAGCATGCGCAAATAGGTGCAAATTACGTTGACATCTGTGACAAAACTGTCAAAATAGTCACGTGACCGACGATAAAGTAGGATTCAAACAAGATTTTATAATATTAGGTTAATGCTTAAGTTCGTAGAGCTTTTATTTATTTATTTTACATGAACGCACAACAAAGCAAACAAGCTGCAGCAATAAAGACCTTCAGCGAGATAAGAGAAAACGCGTGAAGTGTCGGCAGGCGGGGTAAACATGTAGTAAACATATTCTTATCTGCCCTCTGTGATTGTTAATAAACACTAAACATTGCTCGTTTGCGCATCGATGAGACGCCGACTTTGTACAAAATTCTGTAGGTTTTTGAACATGAATCCACAGAATTATCTACAAAATTTTGCTGTATGACACGACAGAGAATTTTGTAAAAACACTGAATAAAATTATGTCCCAAAATTCTGTGCCATGTCATACAGGCCTTAGATGCTTTTAATTATAAACCATTTTCTACAAATGCTTTTAAATAAGTTACAGAAATCCCTTTCAATTTTTTATCAAAATACAACAAACCTTTTTAAAATTTCATTTATAAAGTTAAAGATATGTTACTTCATTTGACAGGATTTAAATTTAAATGAACATCCCAAAAAGAGTAATTGAATTCTTCAATTTTCTTAAAAAATAGTTGTGGTTCTTCATAGTTTATATTTAATTTTTCCTACATTCCACATGGTGTCTATTAACAGTTTGCAAAGTTTGTTACTTCTTTATTTGGGTGATATTAACAATTAATAGCTATTGTCTGTACTCACTAGTTTTATAGATGTAATTTAAATGTAAAACGTGGGTCATGGTTTAAGGCGAGTTTAAATTTACTGATGGTTCACTGATATTTAACTGCTTTAGTGAACCCATATGCAAATGTTTTAAAAAATACAGCTGTGCAGGATCTCATTGTCATCTGGTATAACATGTTATTTAGAAAACTAGAAAATTGTATAATACCAAGGATATTATAAGACAGTGGATATGCCATGCATATCCTGTTGTGAAGTTACTTAGACATCAATAAAGGTTATGCAGACAGTGGCGTTACATAGAAATTTCGCATTTTTCTTAAAACTCATTTGAATTCGTATTTTGTATTACTGAATTGCTCCCCTAGAAACAATCTAGTTAAGAATATCAGCAGGGTAGTTATAGCCAGTGGCGTCTCATAGGGATTTAATGTTTATATTATAATTATTGTCAAATGATAATAAATAACCTTTTACACTTTTCCTTTTTCAAATTTGAATTAGTTAGTGGTAAAGGTAAATTAGCCAAAGATTCAATGTGGGCGCTTGCTTTCCTTTTATACATTTCGAATTGCAGAGCAGTAAGATACAATTTCAGGTTGCAATTCTTCAATGTTTTTATAATAAATTAACACCACTAATAAAATGTCTTTTTACTTTAATATTACTATTTTACTGATCATACATAAAAGTTGGGTATTTAAAAGATGCTACCTATTGTAGGCATTATGGAAATGTCGGAAATAGGGTTGGAACTGCATCTTGACAAAAATGGGTAGTGTCATTTGCAGTTTTATACATATACTTCTGCTAAAAAAGATCTGAGCAAATAGTACATCATATATAGCCTGTTTCAGAGTAAGCTCCTTATTTTTTTTAGCCACACTATGGGTACTACTTTCAAAATATTTGGCAGTAATATCTTTCAGGACATTCTCTACACGATGGTGATATCAGATTTTCAGTTGGACGAATTATTTCAAAATGGCGACTTACAACTTTTTTTTTTAAATGGAATGCCATCATTTTTTTTTATTATTGACATCCTAAAAACATTCTTTTTACGATAGTATTTCGTTTTTCTTAAAAATTCATTTCTTTCCCTATCAAAAAGCAAACTAACATTTTAATCTAGTAGCGCATGAATGTTTTACATTCGATGTTATTTTTGTCCAATATCAAGTAGCGGTAGACACAAAAGAAACAATTAAACTTTAATCTAGTAGTCAAACGTCAATCAATGCAATTTAGTTGTCAGTGCTTGTTAATAACAGTTGTATTATTGAAGATTATAATTGTTAATTTAAAATTAATTGATACGTTTTTAAAATGCCGTTAAGTTATGAGAGATGAGTTAATTGATATGCTCCTAATATTTGGAAAAGCAGATGAAGATCCTTATGAAGCAGCCAGATTGTACAGAAATAAATATCCAAACAGAAGGCACCCTGAACATCGAACATTTACTAAATTATTGGAGAGAACGCGTGAAACGGGAACTGTGGATTATAAGAAACCGGTACA
>JABXWE010014160.1:0-16973 GCA_014611495.1 Limonius californicus
TCAGGGAACTCCAGGTGGCTGGGTTTCACGACAACATTTTGCAAAACGTTTACTCTACTGCTACTAGCAAGCGGTTGTAATTTTGATGCACTTACCTGAGCGGAGGCTGCGCTCGGGCATGTACAGAGCTTGGCTGTATTGCGTTGCGACGCACTTATTGACAGCTTCCTGCGTTTCGTAGCAGAAGCACTTAGCACAACACCTTGGCACACACCACACAGAACAGCACTTCGAGAACCAACCATCGCGCTTGAGATCTACGGGTTGAATGAAGTTGCCAGACGGTCAGGAATTTTATTGTACCAGACACGTTGGCCTTGGATGTTAACCCCACTCATGAAATCAACATGTTGACCTCGAATATCCATCCCACATTAAATTTTCAAGGCCATCTATCCCACATTCATGCCCCATACATACAAAATTACCAAGGTTATCACTTTCTAAGGTCAATCCGCCACCAGTTTTCGCGGTCTATTAGCTGCGCCTTCTTTTTTTTTTTTAACCTCTAAGGCCACAGCCCTGAAGTGAAGGCTAAGGTCACTCGTGATCCTTCGTAACCACATTTTTCTAACTGGTCTCAAGACCAACCCTTCTCCTATACATTTTTAAGGTCGACCACTACCAGTGATAGTGACTGTTATATATTTACCGAACAGTCTGCAGTTACCATTACACCAAAATGCTGTTCCAAGTGCAGTTCGGGGATGTGGTGGCGCGCATCTGCAGCATAAGTGCGGATCCCATAGACTATCTCGCCGGAGAAGTGGTTGTTGCCGCGCTAACGGGCCCGTTTGTGGCAGTACCCTTACGGTTGCAGGAAATCCTTTCGGGACTTGTGTCGGGTGATGTTGGCTACTTCGCCTACATCTCACAAACTTCTGGAGGGATTATAGCTACAGTCCAAGGAGAAGGAGGGCTGTACTCGGACCAGGAGGTGGCCATCCTGGACGAGTACATGGCTATGAAGCGGTTCTTCGACGCCACGACGGTAGCCCTCCCCCATCCCGTTACCGTGGAACAACATCACTGCACCATCTGCTGGTTCGCCGCCAACGCCGCCCGGCAGATGTGGGAAACCTTCTGGTGGGTCCAGCGCACACCAGCCAATATTCTTCATTTTCTGCGTGCTGCATATTACAAGTTAATCTAAAGTAATTGTGTATATATTTTTTCATGCTTTCATTTTTATATTTGTTCCCGCTTTGCTTTTTTATCTTCTACATTTTTCCATATACCGCTTAATTGTGTACATACCTATATTTGTATATATTAATTTGTATAGATATTATAGTATAACTCTTATAAATAAAACACTTTTATATCAACTACCAATTTTATTGATCTACACCACACTTTCGTTCAGGTAATACCTATACATTTCTTACAACTACTGATACAGATTAAAATCGATACCCTCAACTCCAAGTTTTTCTAACTTCTTTACTACTAGTAAATCTTCGATGGCACCTCCATTACACTTCTCAAAGTAAGTATTATAAGCAGTAGCACCGTCTAGCACACAATCATCGATAGTGGCTTCATAGAATTGTGTGTTATCAAATTTCGCATAAGGTAGGTAGTAGCTTTTCAAAAAGCAATAACTGTCGTCCACCACAGCGCACGCCATGTTCAAAAACATTCTATCATCACACACCCCGCAACCATTACCTTCTACACAGTCTTTGGAGTGTCCAACATCGCTGAAGGATATATAACCCCTCTTAAGCCACTTTTTCAGAAACTTATTTGACACATAGTATTCTTTGTGATCGTCCGCTACTCCCCACCAATAAGAGATAAAATATTCATAACTCCAATCAGGTCTCACAATGCCCGCTTCCATCAATTGCTTAGGTGTTCGATTTTTTTCCACTGTTCTTAGTAATTCGAAGAAGGCTTTTTTATTCTCCTGGTTTAAGCGGCGGATGTTAAATCGTTTGGCAGGATTACCAGTTAACAGCTGCACATTATACCACTCGGGAACTGTTGAGGTCATGTTTTGTCTGGACCAGTGTCTTCACACTACTAACCGGCCTCATTATACCCCACCACCATTTTCGGTTTCCTCCACCCTATTCAACGATCTGCCAATCCGCTTTTCAGTTTACTTCGCGCACTCATATCGGTAACATGTTGTTCTTATATATCGCAGATGTAGCCATTTATCATGTAGCTAATGTTGCTGAAAGCCGTTTTCATAATTTCGATGAACTACCAACTGTAAATCCTGAATTGAGCTACACATTTTCCACGACTTCTCATCCGTTAAATATCGAGTTGAAAGATTTCTTTCGAGCTCACTGTGGGTTTTTTCACTACGATTTTAACACACTCTACACCAAGCATCCATACCAGATAATAACCTTGGAACGCTTTCCTGCACTACATAATTTAACTGTGCGCGTTAAAACATTCGAACGGTTTTACCAATCGCCTGCTGACAATCAAAGTGAGAATAAAGAAGGGGATTGCGCAACTCCGGATTAAGAAAAAGGTATGCTTCAAAGGTACCTTTCCCATTCTACGTACAACTACTGCAGTATCAGCATGTTACCTATAAAATTCATAGCTGCTCTCGCAGCTTTCTATGATGGTATTCTCTATGTAATGCAACCACCAAATTGCACATCCGCATCTATTACCTACGCTAACAGCGCCGTTACTAATACGACTTGGCATAAAATGGATAATGCAATTTTGGCCGACCTTCGTGTTTTTAAAGTATCCATTCGCAATTTTACAGATGATGGAATATTAACATTCAAGATAAAATTCCACTATCCGACATATGCAGCACCTACGAATTGGCAAACTATTCTGTTGAAGCCTCATAAACCAGATATTCTGCAACAACCAGCTATTGCGGATTGCAGCAACTACTGCTGCATTTCTTCAGTTCTACTTGGTGCAACGTTATTACTTATATTAAGTGTATGTGCAACATTTTATTTCATTCATTGGACGATTCATTACAATAATATACGTTAGTGCTAAGTTATAATAATGTTTTCTTTACATGTTAACTTGTAACGCATTCTGTATTATTCATAGCAAATAAACGAATTTACAATTATTGTTTCTTCCATTTCTTGTCTGACCATATTATTTAAGAGATTTCTGAGAGGTGGTGACCTTGGACTCAAGATCCAGTGAGGGGAATCTGATGACCTTCAATCGAAGGTCGAGTGAGGGGAAACAATGGCCTTGACCTTGAAATCAAGGTCAGGAGTGGGGGGTGGTCGTCAAACTGTCCAACTCTATCTACTTTGATTATTATATGTTTTTTTTGTTTGACTCTACTAGGTATTTAAATACGGTATATGATATCAATAATCGGTAATATGTTGATAGTTCTGCTCCTCTAATAACGTTTACATCTTGTATGGCATATTTTATTATTTTGTGTATGTTGTATAATCTTTAATTGACTTCTGTTCTCATCCTCTTGCTTCAGATGCTATTTTCTAAATTCATTTATGATTTTAAATAGAGTTACCAATTAGGATCTGATTTACGACACAGAACTCTATTGGTTTTCGGCCATTCTGCGTCTTGTGTTGGCGCATATATCTATATGATGTCGATCTTTTCTTCTAGTTCTATACTAATTGTGATAATTCTAAAATGTATCGCTTCCCAGTTGGTCACTCTTCCTTCCATCTCTGTGTTCGTTATAATTGCTACGCCTTATTTGGCTTGGCTTCCCTCTGGTACCATTTTTTTAATTCACTTATCCCTAAGATTCCAATTTTATATTTCTCCATTTCCTCTACTACTTATATTTCTTTGCTGGTTAGGGTCTTGATGTTCCATATTCCAATTCTTATCCGTTTTCTCGCCGGTTGTCTTCTGAAATTCCGTCCGTGTCCGAAATTTCCATTGTTGCTCTGACTCTGTGACACCTTATACAGATGATTGTCCCAGCGACGAAAAATACATTTCATTTTAAACAGTCCAGAAATATTGTTTTTTTAAATTCCCCTTATCCCCCTTATCTCATTCGTATTCATATTCATATATATTCGTATCAAAAATATGTTTGTTACAACCTGTAATATTTAAATGACATAATATGAGGTTAGAGAAGTGTAATTTACAGATTTGGAGCTGCTAGGGACCTGATTAAAACAATTAAAATTAAAAAATAGTACCTCCAAAGTAATAAACATTTTAAGAAAAGGCCAAATATCGTATAGCGAAATCACACTCTCGGTTTTAAAACAAAATTTTATGCTTCATTTTAACCTTTTTGAAATGTGGGGGTGACTTTTCAAGGGGCGAAATTTAATAGTAAAATGGCGTATTATGACAGTTTGGGTACTCTATTAAAGAAATGTTTAAGTAGAGGTGAGTAATTGTCACACTTATATTACAATACATTGGAATTTAGGAAATGTTAAAATTAATTACAAGTCTATACGTCATATTTTACCTTCGATGTCTAGATAACAAATTTATTAAGCCGTAAATACCAACCAATATTACCATGAAGTGAAATAATTAAAAACTGAGAGGAGTTTAATCAAATTACTAATTAACATACCGGCCACTTAAAGTCCGCCCTAATTTACTTAAGTAGTTATTAATTTTTTTAACCTTGATTTCCTGCTATAAGTAGTTATTGACGATGAATCAAGATAACATGTAATCAAATTAGGTGCCTATTTCACCTGATTTGCTTTGACGTGCTACCATTAAATAATTTCATAGAACACTTTGTTTCTGAGTAATCGAATTAATTAATTAAAAATTATTTTTAGGCTTTTTAAGCCGAAAATCAAATTACGTTTACTGATGTTCCAATTTTCCAACAAATTTAAATATTCCTTATTTTCAAATACAAAATTTGACTCTGCCAAACTGCAAAATCTGCTTTCGGTATTTTTTGTTTTTTGCTAAAACGTAAATCAGTCAACCATTACGTCACTGTCAGTCAGCTTATGAAAATCGATTTTTATCTGAATAATGTATTCGCCCCATAAACATTCCTATCTTCAGTCGAGAACTCAGGGAATAAATCCACGAATTATAAATCGATCTGTAAATTTAGGTGCAATATTCCACGATTTACATCTATGTCGTTGTATAAAAATAAAAATCGTTATCATTGCAGCAAGATCACAGCCCACCATCGATGGATGCGATTTTGAACCTCCTTGGAACAGATTAACTTCTGAACAACCCAGCATTCCAGTACAAAACATCGATGTAACCAGAAGACCGGTGGCATTCGGCCGATGGGCTCTTCCTAAACTGGTAATATAGTAGTCGTAACAATTCTACTAAATTAATTTAAAAATTGATTGCTAGCGAAGAGAATTGCACGATCCAGATCCTGATGTAGTCCTTCTGGCTGTCACTAGTATTTCCGATTTAGTACATGACCCGGAAAAGGGATACGAAGCGATAACTTTGCGAATACCTGACAGGTATCAGTTTATTTGATTAGTTGTTTTAGTATAGCATTAATCATTAGTTATCATTGCAATTCTTGTCTAAACCCATGTTTGAACCTTATTAGATTGTAACAAAACATTTACCATATCGTTTTCATATCTATGTATGAGGAAAAGAAAATAGAGTTGAGCGATGGTAAGTGGGGGAGTCAGAAGGGAATAAAAAGAAATGGATTCGATGAGAAGGTTAGGGGATGGATGCAGGGAGCAAAGAATAATGAATAATATGTGAGAAAAGAAGGCTGACCACCTATCTTACCGTCGATCTGATCACCCAACTGATCGCACATCTAACCGCCCGACTGATATCCTACCTGACAGCTTAATGGAATGCCTATCTGACCTCTAAATTATCACATCTCATCGCCTAGCAATCCCCACACGAACGCCCAACTGACCCTGTAACTGATCACCCAGCTAACTACCCATCTGACCGCCCAACTGATTACCCAAATGATGGCTCATCTAACCTGCAAACTTACCTCCCAACCGCTTAATAGGCTGCCCATCTAGCCATCTAAATGATCACATATCTCACCGCCCAATTTGTCTTACCTCCATACGACCGCTTATCTGGCAGCCGCACTGGCCGTCCTATTAACCGCCGAACTTACCACCCTACAAACTGCTTTACTAACCGCCCAATTAAATGTCCTACTAACCGCCCGTTTAAAGCTACACAAGCACACACTAATTACACAAGTCTAAACCACTTTAATGGTTATCCAGTTTTGACATTATATTTATAAGGGCATCTTAGTTTATATTATACAGTTAATGTCATTGGTCATCTAGCACTTACTAATCACTTCAACCCATCGGTAAAGGTCCGAAAATTTGACCTGGACTCTATGGTCACACTAATATTCCGGTATTGCATTTATTTTAAACTTTTCTTTGAAACTGGCTTTGGTTGTTAAAAACAAACTGTGAGTTTGCAGGATCGCAGGACGTTCTTCGAAGTGTTGGTTCGGGGGTCTGTATTTATTTCAAGGGCTATTTCTGAATGTTTCTGGACTGTAGTGGAAGTTCTGTCCATGGTGATTCGCTAAACTTTACTGGTTCTGTTTGTCTACTGGACTCAAGCAAGGACTATATAAAATATATAGTATATATAGTCCTTGACTCAAGGCATGGTATTTTGGTGGGCTTATGCTTTTCTATTCTACCGTTCTAGTAGGAATACTCCAGGCTGAACTTACAACAGAACGAGCTGTGTGAAACAGTATTGAATTCGTGCAACATTCCTGCTTCTTTGAAGTGTTGAGCAACCAATATTTATTTTGATATTAAGAATTCATTGTTGCTCTCCACAAGAAAACTTTAGAACTGGACGCTATTACAATAAATTCACAACCTCCAATTAGGAAAGAATTATATTGTCATCTGTAGCATCGCACAGTTTGACTATCGCTTTTACGATACTAAAACTATAGAATTATTGGTAATACTTAAATTCAAAAATATATTTAAAAAACTTTTGTTCATGTGTTATTATATTACATAATTCAGTTTTCATTTCTTTTTAAATTACTTTCTCTCTTGAAAGTTAGTGACTGTTATTGAATCTATTGAACATATGCATTTTTAGTTAATGAGTATAACGCTTAACTAAGAAGTAAGTCTCGTTAGGAACACCAATTTTATTTACACTTATTTACAACTGCATTGACGAAGGCACAGGAATATAATTTTAAACCCGAGGCTGTTACCAGAAGCTGGAGTGAAATGCTTTTCTCAGAAGCGTCTCGCTGCCTCCTTTCCTCAACCCTCCAAGAGCGGCGATGGAAACGGAATCTCTTCATGTTTCACACGGCAGCATTTCTTCGAAATGTTGTAAGCAGGCCTGTGCGCCTATTCTTGTGAATTAAACTAAGCCGCCTTTCGGCGTCGTAACCTTAAGTGCCCTATTGTGAAACGTCCGCCGGCGAAGGCGATTGCTACCACATCACCCCCTTGCCAGTGATAATGCTGTGGAGGTTATGTTCCAACCTGGAAGCGATCTGGAAAGCGAACGCATCGGCCAGACTTGGTAGTTGCAGCCAGGGGCTGTATTCGGGTACCCGGGGAACTATCCGTTGTGGAGGACGTCGGTGGCGTTGTTGGTGTGTGCGTCGTTCTTGACGGAGATGCTTCGGGTGAATCGTCACTGGCGATGAACGCTGGCTTTAATCTGTCGATTGATACTGTTGCGTTTTTTCTTCGGATGTCGACAACGAAGGTTTTTTCTGAGCGGGATATAACTCGGAATGGTCCATCATGCAAAGGTTTACGTACCGCGTCCTTGCGAATGAAAACATGAGAACAGGAAGAAAGATCTCTGAAAACAAAAACGTTATGCTTCGCATGGTGTTGTGCAGGTGTATGTCTCACACAATTAAAAAGTTCTTGGAGCCTGATAGTGAAATCTGCAGGGTTTTCCTCTTTGCTAGATGTGAAAAATTCTCCAGGAAGACGAATATTCTCACCTTATACCATTTCCGCTGCTGTGGCATTTAGGTCGTCGTTGAAAGATGTCCGTATTCCAAGAAGTACGGTAGAAAGATACTCAACCCATCTGGTAACGGTGTGTTATTCGATAGCAGATTTCAGTTGGCGATGAAAGCGTTCTACCAGTCCGTTTGCAGAGGGATGGCATGCTGTAGTCTGGATATGGTTTAGTCCAGTAAGTTTAGCGAACGCCTGAAAAAGGTTTGAAATGAATTGTCGTCCGTGGTCATCCGGGAAGGTGTTCCGAATGTCGCTATCCAGTTCGTGAAAAATGCCCTGAGAACGGTTTCAGCTGTCATGTCGTCAATAGAAATAGCTTCTGGACAACTACTGAATCTGTCGATGCATGTTAGGCAATATGTATTACCCAATGAAGAAGGAAGGGAACCTACAATATCGATATGCACATGGTCGAACCTG
Organism: Limonius californicus; assembly: GCA_014611495.1. Classification (NCBI taxonomy): domain Eukaryota; kingdom Metazoa; phylum Arthropoda; class Insecta; order Coleoptera; family Elateridae; genus Limonius; species Limonius californicus. Next base: position 8,370 of record JABXWE010014160.1, read on the forward strand.
GATGACGGCGTGGAGAATGTTCCGATGGGTGACGATACATGTCAGAACACACTGTCTACTCCATGTCCTACAATCTCTGTTCATTGATGGCCAGAAAAATTTGCTACTGATTAATTTGACGCTGGCTTTAATCCCTGGATGCGATAAATTGTGCAGGGCTTGGAATACTTCGCGACTGATTGCCTTGGTGATGAAGCGATGGAGAGAACTGGTTGATGTATCGCAGTAAACATTGGTGTTCTGTTTTGGGAAGTATATCTTCTTAAGCTGCAGCGATGAATCTGTAGTTGATTGTAGAAAACTTCTAAGCTCTGGGTCGTCATTCTGAGACTCTTCCGGCGCTCTGTAGTTGATTAGACAGGGGATGCTGCGATGGTGATACCTGAAACAGGTGCAAGGCGGGACAGTGTGTCCGCTGGAATATTGCCTATGCAACATGTTTAATATCGGTGGTGAATCGGACAATGTAATACAGGTGGCGGAATTGTCAAACACACATTTCGAAGGGTCTATGATGACATCATAGTGGTCCAACCGTTGAAACAGTTGGTGAAGGTGGCCTATGTGCTTCTCCTCGGATCTGAATACGACGAGGATGTCATCCAGGTAAGCATAACAAAAATCCAAGCTACGTAACACTTCATCCATAAAGCTGTGGAATGTTTGTGCGGCATTTCGAAGACTGAACGCCATGACTGGAAATTCATACAAACCAAATGGCGTTGTGACGGCTGTTTTGTTAATATCTTCGGGATGCACGGGAGTTTGATGAAATGTCCTCACTAAATCAAGCGTAGAAAATATTTTTCATCCAAAAATATTTTGGGAAAAGTCCTCGATGTGAGGGACAGGATAACAATCAGGAAATGTTCGTGCGTTTAGGGCGCGAAAATCCCCGCATGGTCGCTATCCGTCGTGTTTCTTTGGTGCCAAATGAAGCAAGCGCAGAAGACCAGTTGCCCTTCGAAGAGCTCTTCCTCGCTCTAACATATACTCAAACACCTTTGTTTGCGGCTCGTAAGCGGTCAGGAGGCAATCTTCTTGGTCTGCAGGTGACAGGGTGGCCTGGTGTCGTTAGAATTCTGTGAGTATTGGTATGTCACATAAATTTTGGAATCATCGACGGTCGTGAATGGTCCGGAAATTCAGCAAGCAATTTATGATATTGAGAATCACCGGAAATTGTTCTGATTGTCACATTGTCTATCAGTCTGGGGTTGCGAATGTCTATTAACAAACCAAAATGATTTAAAACGTCCGCACCAATATTTAATTTGCTCACATGCGCGGCCACGAATCTTAAGAAAAAATTTTTACCGAGCTTAAAATATAAATTTAACACTATAAAACCGTATGTCCTTATTATAGAATTACTCACAACAAATAGTTCGTAATTTGTGCGACCTCACGGGCCTTTAAGAAATGTTTTTGGATATACGCCCAAATCCGCTCCTGCGTCCACTAAAAACTACACTTTTGATATAGTGTCCGTTACAAAAAGGCGGCAGGTTTTGTGAATGGAGTCGTTGGCCGCCACTATTGACTCGTCAGGGAGTATTATGAAGAAAGATAACCACATGGCGTCGTACACTTCGTAGCATTATCTTTAAAGTATCGGTGATAGCAGCATATTTTTGATGTCGACGCGGATCTAAAACGCTGGCGGGACCCGTTGCGCCGTTGAGGGTGTCGTCCACGCATCAATTCTTGCACTTGTAGTTGCAACGAATTAATTTATTGGCATAATTGTGCGATTAGAGGTTGCTCCGCAGTTGAGGTACTGGCAATGTGAGTTGGAGGTGAGATTTCTGCTATTTTATCTGCAAGGGTTCCTACGGAACTTATATCCCTGCCACTCTGGGTAGCAAGAATAGCTTGCATGTTGTTAGGCAGTCGACTAATCCAAATTGTGCGTAAAAAATCATCAGGAACTGAATCTCCAGCCAAGTTCCGTAGATATAAAAATTGGAATGAGGTACGGTCGCCAATTTCTTCATGCTCCAATAGTTTGATTTTCTGTTCCTGTGATGTTGATAATCGATTCGTTTTTTTAATTTTTCATATCTTCCGTCGGCGGGAGGATTCAATAAAATATCCTCCACCTCCATTGCATAGCGGTTATCCAAGTGAGCGCTTACATAATAGTATTTTGTACTATCACTAGTAATTTTATTTAGCGCTAACCGACTTTCTAATTGAGCGAACCAAAAGGATGGTTTATCGGCCCAGAACAGCGGTACTCGGACGCTGGTACGGTCAATTGCGGGACCCGCGGCTGCTGGGGGTGGAGTTAACTTCGTCAGGCATGTTGACACTGCGTGATCACGTCGGGGTCACCATTTTAGTTAACGAGTATAATGCTTAACTAAGAAATAATAAGTCTCGTTAGGAACACCAATTTTATTTACATTTTTTTACAACTGCATTGACGAAGTCACAGGAATATAATTTTAACACACGAGACTGTTACCAGAAGCTGGAGTGAACTGCCTTCCTCTGGAGCGTCTCGCTGTCTCCTTTCCTCAACCCCCCAAGAGCGGGGGTGGAAACGGAACCTCTTCATGTTTTCCACGGCAGCATTTCTTCGAAATCTTGCAAGCAGGCCTGGGCACCTATTCTTGTGGATTAACCTAAGCCGCCTTTCGGCGTGGAAAGCTTAAGTGTCCTAATGTGTAACGTCCGCCGGCGAAGGCGGTTGCCACCACACATTTAACGGTGCCTTATAAGAAAGCGAAGAACATCTTTGTAATAACGTAAACACTGTAAACTATAGAAATATAATGTCCTAGGTTTAGACAGGCGGGGACTGCCTTTTAGAATTACAAAAATTAAATTTAAAATTTAATTCTCCATTTGTACATCTGATTACGAATTTTTAATTTTATTTTTGATTCTATGAACCTCAAGTCTTTCGTTCTACAGTTTTTCTTAATAATTTGGTAACGATTTAAAATTCGAAAGCTGTTTTCACGACGTAAAATGTCGCATATTTGGCGCGTTTGTCTTAGAATTTGAGCCCAGTGTTGTTTTGCTAACTTTACAAAACATCGAAAAAAAAAACATAAAAATCGGCATAAAAACTTAGCCGGCGTCGCCCGCGCCCTCTTCGGGGATGTTAGAGCCAGCCGTCGATGCGCCGTACTTATGCGAGGAGATTGACTCGCGACCGACCCGGTGCGATGACGTGGACACGTGCTGGACGTCGATTCGTGTTTCGAATATGGACAACCCTGGCGGCCGAACGGTACGAACTACGGGAAAGTGCCATAAGGAAAGTTGTTGTCCTCGACGAGGCCAACAACATATCCGGATCGCAAATCGCAAAATTTTCCGGGTGCCTTCTTTTTTCCATAAACTTGTTATTTTCAATCATCTGTAATTTTTTTCCGGATGATATTTTTATATGAAACTCAAGGATCAGACGCAGAATTAAAATACCTTACCCACTCGACCCCCATTGCCATTAAAAAAAGCTCAAGATGGCACCTAGCCGCCATTTTGAAAGTTATAAAATTTAAATATGTACCTACTAAAAAGTAGTATTTAGCCTCCCATTAAAGCACATAAAATTTTGTGATGAAATATCAAGTCATTCAAAAGTTAGTAAGGGGGGGGGGACATTTTACGACCGCACTATATTTGTTTTATTTATGTAGAAAAGCATCACCTACACAGTGCACTAATTGATCCTTAGCTAAGGTAGAATTAGATGGTCTCTTTGAGGCGTGTTCGCTTGAACACATGGTATACCGATAAGGAAAGGCATTATGAAGATACAGAATTTATTCAGTTTGTTAAATAACAGAATGGCAGATTTGCTAGCCCACGTGAATCCTGCTATTCGTGAAAGAGTTTGCATGGCGCTGACTACAATCGCAGGTCTTGGTGATGGCAGAAATTCAATTGTCAAAAATCATTTATCTTTAACCAACATGGCAAAACTAGTGGAGGATGCAATGTATGATGTAAGGATAAAAGTTGCAGCTCTTTTGGAAATGATTGCAAGAAGTTGGATGGGTTTGTATAAGGTTTTGCATTTATTTTGTTATTACAGAAGTTGAACTGTAGTTGGCCATAAAACTTCCGTTTATTTCGTACTGAGTCTTTGAATTGCCATTAATATATAAATATCCAATGTGATCACTGTCAATAATAGATGACGTAAGTCGGGCAGCATTTAATCACGTGGGGGTTAAACAGAACATAACCTCACTGTACCTTTCTTGTCTCACTGTGTGTTTGATTCGTTTTGGAAAGTGTGAAACCTGAATTGCTGCTGTTACGTATGGTATTTCTTCCACTCGAGCCATACTGCTACAGTATACAGGGTGTTAATGAATACGTGTTACAAATTACATTCCCGGATATGAGTTTCTTATTAAAAGTTGGTATATTTTGAATCTCCTACATACCCTGTAAATTTATAACACGTCCTCATTGGCACCCTGTATACTTTCACAATGAAAGTGGTATATCCGGAGAAGTTTTAACCCCAGGGTGGAAATTTGACACATAACACAATACTTTTCCAACAACACCTAATTTCAGGGGGTAACAATACTTCTCCAACAACACCTTATTTCAGGGGGTACTGTTAAGTAGAATTGAAAATAATGGCAGGCAGTAAGTCAAAGTGTGGACTCTCAGACAGGTGCAAAGTTCGTGCAATATCTGTCGTGTTTAATTGTTGAATGTAATGAAGTGGTGCTTATGTATTTGCTGCCTGGAAGGTAGTATTGCTGAGTCTTTGGTATATGCTGCAGTAGTAGTTCTTGTATAAAACTGTATAACACATATACCGTAAACTTTGCACAGTTTTACAGTGTAGGTGATTATTATGCTTTTGTTGAGGTAGTACTGTGAATAATTGCGATTACTCTGTTATTATGATTGAGGTCTGTGGTATTATGCTTGGGGGCTTGCTAGCTCGTCAAGGTGCCTGGGGATTATGTATCAACGCAGGATTCTGTATAAAACTGCTTAATGCTTAGCGGGTCGGTGACTCGGCGTGGTCATTCAACCTGACCTCGACCTGGTTAACCAAAGGTGGTAGTCAGTGATTTCTGCATTGCACTTTGCAGAGAGGGCTGTGGAGAACCTGTTGCTTACCCTTTTCATTGTACTGAACTTACGGTGAATGGTAGAGGTTGTTTGCTGACCACAATGGTATGGGAAGGATCCATTACCCAGTAGTAACATTCGATTTTTCCGTACCCATTACCCGTTGCAGATTAGGTACATCAATGAATATCTACTAAACGCAGTCCGGGCAAGGTCACCCCACCCCAAACGAACACTACCAGAGACGGTCCTGTGGCGATGCCACATGTAAGCTACTAGATGCTACGTGAGACTCTACGGTCGGATACCCAACTCCCTGTACGCAGAAATGTGCTGAAACGGAGCTTGACTGTTGGTGTGTTTACTTTATGAATGCATCACGTACATGTCTGAAGGTGTAAGATCCCCAGTTGCTGAGAATTTAGCCTCGAATCCCGATTTTGAGAGCTTATAAGGGAGTGTTAAATTATTTATTACTGTTAGTTTGTTACGGGCCAAACCAGCTTTTTCGTCGGACCGCAGCAGTAAAGATGGAAGTGCCTTCGGTTTAACTCAGGGGAGTAGGGTGATTCACAAGAAACGCTTACGGGAGGGAAATCTTCCTAGTTGTGTACAGGGTAAGTCGAAATTAATGGGCGCCACCCTCCAGGTTACAATTGAATGCAGGTTCTCGTAGGAGAGCCGAGAAAGCAGCTGCTTACGGGAATCGAACTCACCTTTATTGTGCCTCCTCCTGTGTATAATGCTTACAAAGTTCATGCATAATACACAGAAATAAAATATATGGTGAATTTTAAGGCAAATATACCTAAAAGTACAAAAAAAATACAATCAGAACGGTAATAGTAGTAGTTGAACACAAAGGTTGGGACGTCCAAACAAAATGGCTCGCTGCCACTGGCTTACAATATTTACTTAATAAACACACAGTTCTGTGCAGCCAGTGTCGTTCGAATTTACAGAAATTAATTACACTTTACGATTAACGACTAATGGCAATTAGTGACTGAAGGTCGCTTTTCGTTGCATCAATAAAAGGGTTCAGCAGTTTAAACCAGTCAAATGAAACTCGGAACGAATTTTTACAGCAGCACAATTAACAAATTTTACCTTAGTTTTCTTCAGGTAAGGAGTAGCGAGAGAGGCACAATTTGGGATGTTCTTAGGTTCTTCGAGAAGCAGACAAAGAATCGCAGGCACGCCACTGATGGCTGGATCACGATTGCTCCAGCAATCGTCAAGACGTTCTTGGGGAAACAGGAAATTTCGAGTGTTCTTACCATCAGGAACAAAATGGGGTTCTATCTTAATCCGCAAAAGCGATAAACAAATTCGCAATGAATTGCCTTCCAAGAGTTAAATCCAGCGCATTTCCTAAATCCGACACTTGCCGTCGATGATTCTGTTCGTCCCACGGTGATAACAGCGAAACGAAAATTCACACGATGGACACTCATCGAAACCCAAGCCGCCCCTGCGGTACTTGTTGTCGGCGCTGAAGTCTTCAAGCAACCGGCTCGAAAGGAGATCTTAAGTCGACTACCGAAAAAAACGACCGCAAATATCGAGCAGCTGTAGTATTTCACCATATCAGGATATATGTTGCAGGAATTCTAGAATAATTTAACACATAACTTTAACACCGGATACGGATCAATATAATTCCTGGAAGGATGTCGGCACTTAGCCGGCGCCTCGGGGCTGTGGCCGGTAGTTCCAAGATCTGGGGAAAAAGCGTGAGAACTGAAAAACTGCCCCCGCGCCACGATGGTAGACTTGAGTATAAGGGTTCCAACAACGGTTCAGGGGGACTAGTCTTCCGACGTAGCTACCCGTGCTGGCAACGTTTATAGATATTATTATGTATTTCGTTAAGTTTGTTCACTTGTTATTTATTCCGTTTAATAAACCGTTACACAACATTTATTTGTATTAGTGTGGTTTAAACAACCAAAAACGTTACAAGTTTTTAAAAATTCAAAAAATCCGCCCCGACGAGAAACGGCCTTTCCTACAAATGGGAAAATAGCATTGAACTTTGGCTATTATTACAAGTTTTGGAATAGATGACCAAGATCGCAAACAATAGCAAATCTGCCGTTTGTATAACTATGTACATATGTTTATTTGTATTGCTTTAAAATTGGACGTGCTACCATGTCGAAATGCGTTTTAAGCAATCGAAAAACTGATAAACCTGTGTGATTATTAGTAATATCGCTTTTAGTTATTAATTGATATGAATAACGTATGGCAAGAAACAATTAATGAAACATAACAGTTTCTACGTCAAACCATAACAATAAGAAACACTAGTAATTTTTACGAAACAAGTTTACTATGGGGTTATGTTTTCGTTTACTCTCCAAATATTACGTCACATTTCTATGCTCTATGAACAACCAACATAACTCGAAAACGAATGGTAGTTAGTTGTAGGTACTATATATTATAGTGCAACTACCACTCATTTGGGAGTTATGTCCGCAACGTAATATAGCCTATATTACTTTATTTGCGATTATTCTAATACTATACACGAAAAATTTAGCTGCAGATGAACTCGTTGAATCCGGTTACATTGCTCTGCTTCTTGACAACGTATGCAAGGAAAGAGAGGAAATAGCAATGATACATCTGGAAACTTTAAGGTCGCTGATGTATGGCAAAGGGAAGGATCAAGCTCTGCAACTTGGTGGTTTTGAAATTTTTGTAAATTTCACTATTTGACCATAATACATATATACAATCGAGGTTAACTAACTCGTCTACAGGTGCAGTTGATGGAAACGGATAACACGGATATAAAATATAGGGCTGCCTATTGTCTTATGATGGTGACATCTACATATGGCGGAAAAGAAATAGCTTACGACACTGGTATTTTGCAGAAGCTGAATGTTTTGTTGCACGAAGAAGTAAGTTTGGGCTTGGAATTTATCAACTAACTTTTCCCAAATAATATGTGGAAAGTACGAATGAATTATTAAAAATCATATGTTCTAAGCAAACAAAATAGTCCTGTTATTAATGCATGAACCAATATTCGATTCAAGCACAAACTAATTATTACTAACATAAATAGACTCAATAACTGCGTATTCGGGAGCACATTACATGTTGAATGTAAATAAAGGGTGTCCCATAATGTTTTGCTGTTTTTAGAGAGCGCTGGTTTGGCAACGCTGTAGAGTAGCGCCACGACTTTGTATTTCCCAGGTCAAGGAAGGTTGCGGATTATTTAGTAAGAATGGAGAGGTGGACGGGAGAACATCGCGCGCTCTTTGTGGAGCTTTATTTGAAAAACCAAGAATCGTACGTTGTGGCACGCCGCCTTTTTTGCAATCGTTTGGATATTCGCCGTGTGGACGATGCGCCAAGTCGCAGTTTAGTGCAGTCATGGTTACAGAAGTTCAGAACGACAGGTTCTGTGTAAACAAGAAGCCGTCGGGCCGCCCTCAGTCTGTAAACACACCTGAGAACGTCGCTGCTGTTCGGTTTGCAACCAGGCGAAATCCACGCAGGTCGATAAGGAAACATGCA
>JABXWE010014161.1:0-17553 GCA_014611495.1 Limonius californicus
AAATCCGATTCATACCTGCGAGTGAATTAATTTTCCCAGTGTTCGCCGGTATTGCATTAACCGTTTACAAATTGTTACAGTTCCAGTCCGAGACTCCGTCGACGAGAATATCTGTCGCCCTCAACCGCAGGCAGCAGCGGCGAAAGTTTTACCAGGCCGGTCGACGAATCTCTTGGATTCGTATTACAGTTGTTTCACAGTGAAGTTGGTAATTATTCCGGTGCAACCTGCTTGGCTATTTTAATATTGTTTATACCCGACCGACCGATTTCCGTGTTGTAGACCTTTATATCGCTGGAAGGGGGAGTGTTTGAACTTTTCCACGGCGATAAAAAGCTCTGCCAATAAATTATTATAGCGTTTCGAATCAGTGTTTAATTGGTGCCGTAGAAACGTTGTAATCTTTTCTTTTACCAGTTGAACCCTGTAGAAAGTTTGCCGTGAGTGCGGAGGAACTTTCACGCTCCGTTAAATTTTAATTTTTAATACCCTGTATACTTGGACGAACCGGAGTAGTTTCGGAAACCCAGAACGATACAGTCTTTAGACACAGAGGAATTTTGTGCAAGATTGTGAGAAACTTATACCGTATTTTATTTACGTAACGACCAGAGAAACTTTTGGCCGGCGAAATAAGATTTGCTTGACACTGTACCCGATAATTTTTCACTGTCAAAATTCACAGTCCCGTCCGAATCAGATTTATTAAACAGCGAAGCCAGGATAAACCGAATTCGAACCAGATACACTGTGAAAACCGCGTAGTTTGAATTTTGTAATTCCAGGAAAGCTGAATTAAATTATTTCCTGTTTGAATCTGTTATTAGAGTAAAATATTCATATACGTACCGATTGTTTTATACAGAACTGCCTAGGTTGAAGGAAGCCAGGAATTCTCGACGTAAAGCGATCCTTGAAAATTGTTTACTTCTAAAATTCATGTATATTTTCGTAAAGCCGACCTACACTGTGAGAATCTTTATTCACCCACTCCGACCTGAATTAAATACCAGAGAACTTACACATTCACGAATTCCAAAATCAAATATTCATAATCGCGTCTTTTCTGTCACTTTAATTAGAGCAACTGTGGCAGCCATCTTCTCGAATAGGAACCGCACGGCGCACGTTCCCGGAGGACCGCCAATCAGCATTCGCCTTTCCCAGAGTAGTTGCAACGCACGAGTTGACGAGGGGACATTGGACCGACCAAGCCGACCCAGGGCCGTACCCAGGATTTTTTATTTAGTTATTATATCGAATCTCATATTATTTGTGTACCAAACAGATTATATTTATTGAGAAATAATTATTAATAAACCTATTGTTATTCACAAGCTGTTATTACTGATCTCTGGACATCTCACGAGCGTACCCGAGCAACATAAATAATTAACGGGTGGCCCAATAAGAGTAAGCGGGCACACCGTTACAACAGAAGTATTTTTTAATTTAAACACATTTAGTAACGATAAAAAACCAAGCCACACAAATGTATGTGTCATTTTTGGATGCATGGAACATCATTTAAAATCGTTATCTAAAACTTTATTATTTCTATGAATGATAGTCTTGTGACCAAATACGAGGGTATGACAAACCCATTTGAAGTTACACCTACAGATACATCCTTGGAACAATTCATTGACTTAACATCAATTACAGAAAAGAAGAGATAATTTACGTCGGGAACCAGTGCGGTCATAAAATGCCCTCCCCTATACTAACTTTTGAACGACGTGATATTTCTTCACAAAATTTTGTGTGCTTTAATGGGAGGCTAAATACTACTTTTTAGCCCACGTTTAAATTTTATAACTTTCAAAATGGCGACTAGGCACCATCTTGAACTATTTTTTTAAATAGCAATGGGGATCGAATGACACCTCATTTGAAAAGTACTTTAATTCTGCGTCTGATCCTTGAGTTTCATAAAAAAATATTCATCCAGAAGAAAAGGACCGATGATTGAAAATAACAAGTTTATGGAAAAATCTAAGAATTAAAGCAAAAAAAGGTATGCTTTCGAAATGTTCGCCATTGAAGAAGATTATAAAACACAACAAAACTTATTTTATACAACGAAAAGTGAATAGTATTACTATTTTAATAAATGTTCAAAGTGTACTTTTTGAACTTCTTGGCAATAGAAAAACCTATTTAATATCTCTTCCCGTACTTTCTGGAAAGTTTCAACGCCGATATTTGCACAAGCCTCTGTTATTTTACATCGTAAATCCAAAAGGGAATCGGGTCTGTTCAAATAAGTTGTTCAGAGCGGAATTCACTACGAACATCGAAATTACTATAATTTTTGCAAACCTCACATAAGAGAAGGAACTTGAAAAAGAACGTGGTACCTAACATGAGATAAAGGAAGCCGGCTCCTCTGTGAAAGAAGCAATCTAAAATGAACATTTAGTATGCTACTGCTCGTTTCTGGCTCTCCTCTCTTCTTCTTTCTTCTTATGTTTTTAACTTTCGGTCTAATCATTGTATGCATGTTTGTCTTTTTCTCGTTGTGTTTCTAACTCTTTGATCCTCAGTTTATTTTTTATCTTCGTATCTCCGTCTCTGTTACACATTCTTCATCCCACCGTTTTCTTTCTTCTGATATCATTTGAGTGGTACCACCCTTCCTGTTGTATTCTAGATAAGTTATTCCATTTACTTCAATTCTTTGTCTACGTTTTGGGATATTTCCTGCTCTCTTTCTCAATAGCCTTATGTTATTTCTTTCTCGTATCTTTATGGTACTGTTTCCTTGTGTAGCTTTCCTATACCAACCTGCTTCTTCCGTTTCGTCCGTTTTTCCTCCAAAAGTTTCTTTATTTTGACGTCTATTATTACTTGGGAGTTGTTCAAGTTTACTTTTGCTCTTCTAATTCCCTGGCAGCTTCTGGGCTTACTCAGAATAAGCCGCCGAGTGTAGTCCTACGGAATATCCCCCCATTCTCGTACGAGTGCAACAGATAATTATTCAGTAGCTTCTGCTTCAATCAAGCTTATTCCAAAGTGTTCAAACGGATCGAAGTAGGGGCTCAGTTCAGGCAAGCCTGTAACTAGAATCCTGCTGGAAGGAGAATCAAGGTCTCATATCGATTGCTGCTGGTACTATATGATCTACAAGATTTTCTTCTACATCATTTAGCACTTCATGTAACTTTTACGATGTGAGTTCTGGTGTGCAGACTTGTGCCTGTGGCTGGAATTCGCAATTCCTATAGCAAGTAGTAGTTCTGTGCGGTCTTGCAATATCCTACTGAATGGGTAATCCACGTACCATACATGTGGCCGCAGCCACCACATAGTCTGAAAAAATCTCTTCTGCATACCTCGCAGTATTAAGCCTTCCTGAGTCTGCTGCGAAGTCAGTTCTCTTATGTAGACTTACGCCTCCCCATCCTATGACGGACTCACCTCCAAACTTGTCGGTCTCCTTGTCAACTTCCTCTAGTACGCTCTCCACGACGAGCCCACACTTTAATTTGGGTATCAACATGAATAAGGTGAAACCTGAACGCATCCGAAAACAGAGCGAAAGCCACTAGTCAATATCTGAGTTAATATGCTCTAAAGCGAAAGTTAATTTTCCTTTTCTATGCTCCCGAGTTAAACGCGATTTACGGTCTAGCCTCAAACGATATATCCGTAATTTATTCCTCATGGCAATATTCCACTAGAACCGGGTGCTCGTCGACCTCTCAAAATGTAGATTCGGCCGCAAAGAGTTCGTGAAATAGTGGAAAAAGATTTCCAAATGACCCCTGCACATGATGAGAAATAAGTCAAACATCAATGAGGCGACGATTCGCTAAGTTTTACATGAAGATTTCGAAAAGAGCAAATTTGTGGGAAGTTCGTCCAACACGATGAGCAGAAATAGTGAAGAGTTGCATCATATGCAGACTTGTCGCGACAATGCAAATTTTTTCACCATTGTCTGGTGATGAGTTATGGGTGTTTCAGCACGATCTGAAGTAGAACGCCAGACCATGCAGTGGATCGCAAAATCATTACTAAGGCCCAAACATTTCGTGAGCAAAAATTCAGAAACACAATCGTGCTGATTACCATTTTCCATAAAAAACTGTTATCCATAAAAAATGTGTGCGTGAAGGACAAACAGTAGGTTGTGCATTCTACGTTGAAGTAATGAAGACGTTATTAGAGTGCATGTCTCATGTTCGACCTCCATTTTGAGAATAGATGACTCAGTTCCTATTACATAGCAATGTACCTGCCTATTCTGCACTGGTTTCTCATAAAAAACGGCACTGTTGAGTTCAGTCGCCCACCCTAATGACCTGCTTAAGACTTTGGTCTCTTTTCTAAAACGGAAACTGTTTTCACAGTGCAACGATTTCAGGACCTAGAGGTTATTAAGAAGCAGTTCTGTTTTGCTTGTCAAATATTTATAATAACAAATCAGAACTATTTTTAGAGAACTATTTTATTTAAGGCCAGAGACCATATTGTATGTGTTCCGGTAGACACAAATTGTTTATTTTGTTAATCTTTTCTTGGTTTTAAGTATTTGAAAATAGAATCCGTATAGAAATCCGCAACAGAAATGTTTTAGACATTTTTAAGGGATACTTAATTTAATTACGGCAGAAACATTTGTAAAAAGAAAAATACGATATCAATATTACCACGGTATCTACAAAGAAAATTCTTAGAGGAATAATTAGTGTTTCGCCTGCATACATAATAATAACTAAAAATTAATGGCTGTACTAACCGCCGCAAGTTGGAAGAAGCTCTCAACTTCCAGTATGTTGTAGTATCTACTCTTTGTTGAAAACAAAGAGCCTGCTTTCCTGAGTTATAATACAACACAAGTGCCCTCTTTGGGGTTACATATAAAAGTGGCATTTGTTTCGACGAGTTCTTCAGAGTTCTAATCCAGCCAACTAACATTCTCAGAATTGTTATTAAATTCCACTTCAAACACTATACTGGAACTATCTCTAAAACGAACGGGGTTTCGCAACGTAATCTGAAAAAGTCTCCTATTAGACGATGATCTAATAAAGTATGTCCTTGATTTGTCCGGGCTATGGATTTAGGAGCTGGGCGATTTTACTACTTGGGCATAAACTTACCCTCGTCTGGAAATACAGCCCGTATGTGCAGTAAAGCCAAAGATTTAATAAAGGCAGTCACAACACAGAATTGTGGAATTTCATCGTTTAAGGGGGCAAGGGAAATGCGTCACCTTTTTTACAGATATTTTCAGTTTCTTGTTTTACGCCAGTGTAAAGTAGAATCTGTGGTTCACATCACACTTAATTTTCCAACAATAATAAACGGAGGTCAATTTAATCATTAGCGGACGTTTTGAAGTTGAGTTTCTCCGAAATAATGCTAAGGAAATTAGAAGTAGTGCTTGTAGAATAGGTCGCCATAATATTTAGGTGGTTCTCTCAAAAGAAATTTCGGTCGACTCAGTCTCAAATGAGTACCTAAAGGTAACACCTTGAGGTAATAACAGGCAGCTGGAGCGTAGTATTGGCCGCATTACTTCCTTGGTATTGCCAACCGGCAACTGTACCTGCTACTCTCCCAAGGCGTAGTGACGTTATAAAGGTAGACTATTATTATTATTATAGTATTCCTAATGCAATTTATTATCATATAAATTAGTTAATAACTATCGTCCGTATTTGTATAAATTTGCATATTTTGTCATTTATTTGTGTACCATATGATTTTGTACAAAATTGTATCCCGCTTGTGGTACAAATAGAAACGTAATTGAAGTAACAACGAATATTTTGCAACAAATGCATACAAAATTTTAATATATCCTGAATGTATTATTTGCCAACCAAATTCTGCTGTGCACGAGTTATACCCTCGGCATGACTAAATTAACAATGATTCGCTAGCTTCAAACCAAACTACGTCAAAATGGATTCAAAAAACAGAAAAACGAAAAAACTGTGTTTATTTTAAAACGAGGGTTTATCAGAATAAGAAGGGAACTATAATTTAAGTTGGATTTTAACGAGATTTCATAAACTTTTTGCAAATTCTAGCACTTTATGTATAAAATTCTTATTCATAAAATAAACTAGAAAAAAGAACAGTTCAGTTCAGTTCAGTATCATATATATTATTTCAATCCTGACATCTGAAATAGGAAAAGGTAGAATATCATGTCCCTGGATAACTTTTAATACTCTTACTCACTGCAGTTAAAAAGGTACATTCGGTATCATTTGATCTATATATTATTTAAACATTTATCACAAATAAAAGTTTAAATTATTTGTTTAGCAATATTCATACATATAATAATATGTTGATACCGCCCTTGTACCATCAACTCTATGTTGTAGCAGTAGTCTAGCGGTAAAAGCCTTGCTTGACATCTACTACACCTACCTATCCAATTCCGGTTGAAAATAATTTTTTCTCTGTCTCTATATTTTTCTATCAGTAGGAAAACACATTTTTTATTATGACTATTACTGTCAGTATAATTACTACATAACTAGAACTTCTAACAAATTGCAATAAAGTCAAGTCGGTACTGCCCTAGAAATGCTACTAAACCTCTTTCCACAACGTTTAATGGTAGAGTCTAAGTTACCTACTATCGGAGGGTTATAGGCTTAGGATAAACAAAAAATATAGATAGAATCTTTTTCTATATTCTTTGGTATAAACCAAACTAAGAAAACACTCTGATGAAAATGTCATCACAAGAAGCTTCCAGAAATTGGAAAATATTTACATACTTAGCCTGCAGTTAGACAGAATGGAAACTGCATTCCATTTCAGCACATACTTTTCTGTAATTATTTTGGGAAATAGCGTAGCGTAGGGGAACAGTTATAGAACAAGTTGGTACAAAGTAGTCTGATACACATCTATCTATCTATCTATTTGTGTGCAGTGGTTACGGTCTGCGGTTTTCCGGCAATTATCTTTAAATCATCCGACCATCGCATCTGTGGACGTCCCCTTCCCCTCTTGCCGTCCATGGTCTCCATTGTTGGATTTTTTTGTTCCATCTATTATCTCTCTGTCGCATAGTATGACCAGCCCATCTCCATTTCAGGGATGCTGTGTATTCCACGAAGTCAATCACTTTCGTTCCTTGTCTGATATCCTCGTTTCTAATTCGGTCTTTAAGCTTTACGTTGAGCATTAGCTCCTCCATGGCTCTTTGTGCTTTAGCTAACTTGTCTGCGATGTTTGTTGTTAAGGTCCATGTCTAAGCGCTATGTGTTAGTATAGGCAGCACATATTGGTTATAAACATTTCTTCTTAAATGTAGTGGTATGTTTTTATTTTTTAGTATCTTATTTTGTCTACCAAATGCTGATCACGCTTGTCGTGTTCTTCTTTCGATTTCTGCTGTTTGGTTTTGTTTTCCGCATTTTGCCATCTGTCCTAAGTATACCTATGACCTCGTCTACATATTCTATTCTTTGGTTGTTTATTTCTATGTTTCTGTCTTCTATTTGGTTGGTCATTATTTTGGTTTTTTGCTTGTTTTTAGAGAGACCTATTTTTCCTGATCGCTGTTCTAGTTCACATATCATCGACTGTAGTTCTTGCTAGCTCTGGGATATCAACACGATATCATCTGCAAATCTCAGATGGTTGAGCATTTTCCCGTTTATCCTAATACCTATCTTATCCCAGTCTAGCTTCTTAAATACGTCCTCTAAAGTTGTTATGAACAGTTTTCGGCTCATGGACACCATGAGCCCTGATACACATATGGGTCAAAAATGGAGGAAAAACTGGAGCACGAAGTGGGTACAGGAAATAAAATCAGCATATACCTTAGCAGCTGCACAACTATATTTTAGTCAGAACTGACAGTTATTATTACGTGTGTGAAGGGCATGATAGAAAGAAACTGTAAGGGCAAGCGTGTCCTCATGGGGCTGATAGTTAAGCGATTTAAAATCACTACTGACAATCGAGGTCAAGTCAAAAGTTGTTAACTACTTAAAGGCCCTGGAAGAGATAGCAACCCACAACAGCTTTACCCTTGAATGTCACCTGGGCATCTTAGGCAATTAGAAGGCAGATTCCTTGGCGAAGATAACAGCACAAAACACCCTAGTATGCCACAGCCCACCTGTGCTATAGCCTACAAAATGGCAATGAGTTATATACAACATATTTAGACAAGCACACCAAATATATTGTCCAGATGTATCTGAAATATAGCAATCGCGACTGTTTCTTTGGAGATCCGTCCATACACAAAACAAATCCTGAACCTCGACAGAAGCCAAATAAGAATGTCTCAACAGGCTTTTGTGACTTACCAAGTAACCTCTGCGGCATATGGATAATAGATTATCCAAAATGCAAATATACAACATGCTGGATGAAACTTTCAGTTACCGCCTGTGTTCCGTTCTTAGAAACAGAAGAACTTGTAGCCGCAGCTCACCACCTAATACTTCTTCTTCTTCTTTGAGTGCCGTCACGCTTTGCGATCATTGACAATCATGTTCGAGGTCTAAATTTTGTTCACAACTGCCCGGAGCAGTTGTATCATGGATTGACTTAACCATTGTCTGAGATTCCTCATCGATGAAGTTTTTAGTCTGCCAGGGCCTCATTTACTCCTCCTCAATTTTTCCTTGAGGTGGGAGATCTTGTACGTCTCTGGGTGTCACATGATATATACTAAAGTATTCCAATTTACGTCTTTTATTGGATTTGATAATCTCAGTTTCTTTCTTAATGTGACCAAGGAGATCCGCATTTCTAATCCTGCCCCTTCAGATAATTCTTAGTAATCTGCGAAATGTCCACCTTTCAACTGTTTCAAAGCGCTTAAGCATCGCTTGCGCAACCTAATACTGGGCTATATGAAAAGCTGGGGCTTGGGAGGAAGGAGCTAAAATGCCTAGCAGGTACAAAACATTAGTGTAATCGCAATGCAATGGGACTCGAACCACAGGCCATGGAAACATTATTTATAAAAATAATAATCATCTGACAGTTACGTATATAAAAATTGATCACAAATAGGATTTTATATAGTTTATTCAACAATATTGATTTAATAATACGTCCATTGTGTCCTTGCGCCATCAACTGAATATTGCTGCAATAGTCTAGCGGTAAAAACCTTAATTTATACCCGGCTATCCAATCCCGGCCGATAAAAACTTTTTCACGGTTGTATTTTACACTTTCTTCTTTTCCTTTTAGTGGGAAAGCAAGTTTTTTTTTACATTTTACTATTCTTATTACTAATTCATACATACAAGTAACTACAACTTCTAACGATTTGGTTGTAAACAAAATGAATCAAGTGATATAGGAAAATTATAAGCGCGAAAACTGCCTGGCTGTGAACTGGT
Source organism: Limonius californicus (assembly GCA_014611495.1). NCBI lineage: Eukaryota > Metazoa > Arthropoda > Insecta > Coleoptera > Elateridae > Limonius > Limonius californicus. The sequence goes on from JABXWE010014161.1 coordinate 9,351, forward strand.
TGTTGGACTTTAATTAAATGTTTTTGTTTAACTGTTGTAACGAAGTTCTTGGGGACAACGCATTTTTAAATTTGTATAGGAAATTTTCGCGTTGTTGGTTTCCCGATAGAGCGCGGGTGGCGCTGCGAGTGGAGTTCAGCGAGGCGGTCCCCCACTACACGCGACACGAGGAGCGAAGAGCCCGAACCAGATCAGATGGAAGACCGGGTACAAAAGGAGCTCCCCGAGGAAAAATCAAAAACTTTTGAGTCCAGATCAGAAGAGAGTAGTCGAGCTTTGAAAACCTGTCCTGACCTGAACTCGTCAAATAATTTACCGTAAACCTGAGAACCTTGTCTAAAAATCCTGAGAAATTCTGTATTAATCTGGCGCGAACCACATTCTTACAGCAATTACGTTTCCCTATACTTTTGCCTACCGAGTTTTGTAAAAGTAAGTCCAGTTTAAATAAAACCCTTACACTGAATTAATCTGGGTAAACCGCATTCTAGACGTGTATTCCCGTAAATCAATCCGTACACTAGATTAATCTGGCACGAGCCGCATTCTTCTGGTGTCACCTCCTGTATATAAGTCCCGAGTTTTGCTAAACACAATCCCCGTTCAAATAAATTCATACACTGGATTAATCTGGGTAAACCGCATTCTTCCAGCGTTTTCCTGTCCCATAAATAGGCCAGAATAATTAAAGCAAATTCACGTATTTCACTGTAACTAGCGAAACCCCTGCGAGCGAATTTACTACGAATCAAGTAATATACTTTTGCCGGCCGAGGCAACCTACGTTTGAATTGTAAACGTTCTAATTCCGCCCCGAATTTAAATTCACCGATAAAACACACCGAGCTACGACCGCTTGTAATTCACAAACTGGGTTCACCACACCCGAACTAACTTTTATTAACGACACCGAAAATTTCAGCTTGATAACCTGTGTATTAATAGCCTATTTTGATTTCTAATTAGCAACCAGCATAACCTAATATTCCGAGACCGCATGGCATCGAGTCTTCCACGACGCTCCCGCTCCCCCTGAACTACAGACCGTCCAGGACCGGACTAAGGCCGAATTTAATCGTGTTTAGAATAATCAAATATTATCAATAATCAAATATTTAATTAAGTTACATTTGTACAAGCAATAGGAATAAACATTATAAATTTTTACAAACTTTATATCCAGCGGACCCTGGGCTATGAGCTTGCCCGGAAGTTACCAGTATCACACTGTTTATTCAGTAAATTAGCGGAAAAATGTACATTTATTGAGTTTTTTCTACTTATAACTGTGTTGCTAGTAAACTTTTAATGTTCTTGTTCTGTTTAACCACTGCTTCGTCATATAAATCGAAACGTTTTTTGGTGCTGTTGCATTAAAACGAACAAAACATCAATAAAATAAAATATCGTATTAGAATGCCAGAACCTACGTGAACAACACAGCACAATGCTGTTACCGCTAGGCTATTAAAAACACACATCTAATGTCTCAAGGGGAGATATCAACATATTTGCGATAAATTCAGAAACAAATCACCTGTTGTAGGAACAGAAATGTAATAAACAACATTGATATTCTCCATGTTACACTACTATATTCCAGTTGATATGATAGACATACGTAAAATGTTGAACTTGAACCACATAAGGAAGATCCTATTCAGATAAATCCTTTTTCGTTTCCACATCACCATGTCTAAATACATAGAAGTTTTTAGCAAACAGACAGTTACCTAATAGTACACAAATTAATTATAGCATTCGCAAGCTAAATCGAAGCTTATGATGATTCAAGATAAGCGAAACGTCTCTCAGAAATATAAATTGTATTCACAACTACTTGAATAATTGTTAAAGGGAAATATTTTATTACTTAGTATTATAAAGGTAAGGTCTGAAAGCTGTTGTTTACATTAAATTAAAAATCAACAGTTTTCTATAACAACATTTTAGCGCATTTTAGTCTGGAACGTTTTATAGATAGATATATAGACTGTTTTATCATTAGCGTGTCTAAAAATATAATAGATTCCTCATGCGTCTATATAAGCATGTGCACTTAGTCAAACGGCGACCAAGCTAGAGGATGTTAAAGTACTGTTTTATTTTACACTATTTTGATTTTTGTATACCACTACTACACTTAGAAAACTTTGTACACAATATTTGCCGCTATACTATATTGTTATTTTCCTATTAACTAACTTAACATGGAACTGAAGCAAACTTAAACTATATAGCGGCGTAAAATCCAAATATTTTGCCCCCCACTTAAGGTTATAATACGCATTGCCATTGATTATAATGTAAATACCTATCAATTAGAATGATAAATCATTCACGAATGTTTGAGAGCATAATGTACACCATAAATGTAATTTATAGGTGCTTTCGAATTTAGATTGGTTATTTATAAGATATTTGCAGCACCCACATGCAAAATTGGAGAATGATACACGCATAGTTTGGGAGGCTTATAGCGTATGCTTGGCAGATAATAACAATGTATTATATGCGTACGAGACTTCGCCGACCCGGAAAATGCGAAAAAGATGAAAACGCCGAGAAATTCAACTCGAAATTAAAAAACCAGCCGAGCTTTACAATAGCAGAAGATTCTGTAACGTCGATTTAAATGCATAAGAATGTGTTCAAGCACGACTTTGGAGGAATTTTACGCGAATATTTGGTTATTATTTCGCGAATAACGCCGACTTAATTAAAAAATCAATTTGTTTGGCCAAGCTCAACTTCGTCACGCTGTCTTTCAATTACACGGGTACTTAATTATTAAATACAAACAGATTTGCACCTTTCAGATTAAGGCTTGGAAGTGGCAACTGTATTTATGCAAACTTAAAATTAAATACAAAGGAAATTACACAAAATTAACTTTAAATAACCAGAGATTCCACTGTAAATTCAACCCGCAAATAATATTTGTATGTTCCTATAATTTCACTATAACAGAGTTTTGATTTAGAAAAAAATATACATAATTTGGTTTTACCGGAAGTACATGTTTTAGAATCCAAAAATATATGTTGACACTATACCTATTTTGTATGCCTTTGACCATTCAAGATAGGCAACACACATTCCACGTCGTAAATGACTCTTCTTATCTGTTGCCTATATAAACAAACTATGACATTACGCAATTTAACATGTTTGAGGAAATGTTAAACTTCGGTAGGTTAGGGTCAATAAACGGCAGTTTTTGCATTAATAATAGAAATACCATAGACTGTCTATAAAAAAAGAACCTCTGAAATATGGGATGGCGGCAAAAACAGCTTAAGAAGATTAATTTAGAATTTTATTAAGAGTAGAGTAGAATGACTTTTGATCGATTAGTGTTAGTGAAACATTTATTATTTTTCTAGCTTATTGTTAAAGCTACCAGCAACGCAGAATAAGCGTACATACGTCAAATATAACAAATAAGTTAAAATATGAAGGATATTTAACAACATTTACACGTTTTAGGAGATTCCCGTGCTTCTACATTATTGCTAAACCAATACACGCGCAAGAGACGATTGACAATTCCTCATGGATCGTAACGGTTATTAACGAATGGATAATTATTGTAATACCAATATAGGGAAAGATGAATACATACCAAAATTAAACATCTATAACAGCGGGATTCGAACCAAAGACTTCGTAAATATTAAGTAATGCGGCACTTAACAATTCAATACAAGAAAATATAGCAATCTGGAACAGAGTCAAATGTATATATATATATATATATATATATATATGCCTACGGATATCTACGGGGACAATTTTCATGAACTGGGGAGCATTATAGCGACATTTTGGCATTGTGGCGCCGGCGCCACAAAACCCAACTTATAACGGCGGCGTTACGGGCTACTTGCAGGGAGGAATGGGAGGAAATGGGCGGAGACTAAAAACTCAGCCCAACCTAAATAAATGCGTCTCGGCTAAGGCAGCCTGACTGGTTGCATATACAGTAGGTATAACATCAACGAAAAGTAGACCATTAAAGGGCAATGGACGACTTTGAAAGTAAAGTTGCATAAGCATGATGCTAATTCTCGGTTTAAGTAAATTATGATAACACCTAAACAAGAACACAATACATGCTATAGCTCACAATGATTACTGAAATATATTTAGCGTGTACGAAAACGGAAATTTACGGATGGTACAGCAGCAGTATTAGAAAACATTTTTCAAGAATTGTTTAAGCCTGAGGTTCCCGTATGTATCCGCACGCGTTTAAGTTTCTTGACTTGATTGGTAATATTCTAATACCAATTCGTAGGACGCTGGAAAATAATAATTCCTTACCAGTCTACTAGGGAAAACCACGATGCGATATTTTTTGCAATTTCCTAAATTAAAATCGTGCTACCGAAAAAAGACAAGCAACGAAAGGAATACACTAAAACGAGTAATGAATTGCACCAAGCAATTTAAAAATACACTGTTCCAGTTAGAAACATAAATTGAATTATCAAATCGAGTCCCGTAATATGCCAAACGTAACATCGACGAAGATATTTACGGATATATACAGCGACCTGTGAGGTTCCCGTAAGTATTCCCAATCATTTAGTTTTGTTACGCGAGGTGCATTACGGCGACCTGATAACTTATATTTCAATATCCAATTTGTAGCCCGCTGGAAAATAATAATTCCTTACGAAACTGCTAGGGAGAATCACGACGTAATATTTTTCGTTGTGATTCCGTAATTAAATTGGTACGAATCAAAAACAAAACAACGAAAAAAATACACTAAGGGGACTAATATGTTGCGTCAAGTAATTGAAAAGTACTCTATTTCAGTTAGAAATTAACAATAAATTAATTTACCGGATCGAGTCCCGTATTATGCCAAACGTAACATCGAAGAAGATATTTACGGATACATACAGCGGCCTGTGAGGTTCCCGTATGCATCCCCAATCATTTAGTTTTGTTACGCGACGTGTATTACGGCGACCTGATAACTTATATTTCAATAACCAATTCGTAGTGCGCTGGAAAATAATAATTCCTTACGAAACTGCTAGGGAGAATCACCACGTAATATTTTTCGTTGTGATTCCGTAATTAAATTTGTACTAATCAAAAACAAAAGGACGAAAAAAATACACTAAGGAAACTAATACGTTGCGTCAAGTAATTTAAAAGTACACTATTTCAGTTAGAAATTAACAATAAATTAATTTACCGGATCGAGTCCCGTATTATGCCAAACGTAACATCGAAGAAGATATTTACGGATACATACAGCGACCTGTGAGGTTCCCGTAAGTATCCCCAATCATTTAGCTTTGTTACGCGAGGTGCATTACGGCGACCTGATAACTTATATTTCAATAACCAATTCGTAGTGCGCTGGAAAAATAAATTCCCTTACGAAAACTGCTAGGGGACGAGAATCACCAACGTAATTATTTTTCGTTGTGATTCCGTAATTAAATTTGTACTAATCAAAAACAAAACAACGAAAAAATACACTAAGGGGACTAATATGTAACGTCAAGTAATTGAAAAGTACACTATTTCAGTTAGAAATTAACAATAAATTAATTTACCGGATCGAGTCCCGTATTATGCCAAACGTAACATCGAAGAAGATATTTACGGATACATACAGCGACCTGTGAGGTTCCCGTAAGTATCCCCAATCATTTAGCTTTGTTACGCGAGGTGCATTACGGCGACCTGATCACTTATATTTCAATAACCAATTCGTAGTGCGCTGGAAAATAATAATTCCTTACGAAACTGCTAGGGAGAATCACCACGTAATATTTTTCGTTGTGATTCCGTAATTAAATTTGTACTAATCAAAAACAAAAGAACGAAAAAAATACACTAAGGGGACTAATATGTTGCGTCAAGTAATTGAAAAGTACACTATTTCAGTTAGAAATTAACAATAAATTATTTTACCGGATCGAGTCCCGTATTATGCCAAACTAACATCGAAGAAGATATTTACGGATACATACAGCGACCTGTGAGGTTCCCGTAAGTATCCCCAATCATTTAGCTTTGTTACGCGAGGTGCATTACGGCGACCTGATAACTTATATTTCAATAACCAATTCGTAGTGCGCTGGAAAATAATAATTCCTTACGAAACTGCTAGGGAGAATCACCACGTAATATTTTTCGTTGTGATTCCGTAATTAAATTTGTACTAATCAAAAACAAAAGAACGAAAAAAATACACTAAGGGGACTAATATGTTGCGTCAAGTAATTGAAAAGTACACTATTTCAGTTAGAAATTAACAATAAATTATTTTACCGGATCGAGTCCCGTATTATGCCAAACGTAACATCGAAGAAGATATTTACGGATACATACAGCGACCTGTGAGGTTCCCGTAAGTATCCCCAATCATTTAGCTTTGTTACGCGAGGTGCATTACGGCGACCTGATAACTTATATTTCAATAACCAATGCGTAGTGCGCTGGAAAATAATAATTCCTTACGAAACTGCTAGGGAGAATCACCACGTAATATTTTTCGTTGTGATTCCGTAATTAAATTTGTACTAATCAAAAACAAAAGAACGAAAAAAATACACTAAGGGGACTAATATGTTGCGTCAAGTAATTGAAAAGTACACTATTTCAGTTAGAAATTAACAATAAATTATTTTACCGGATCGAGTCCCGTATTATGCCAAACTAACATCGAAGAAGATATTTACGGATACATACAGTGACCTGTGAGGTTCCCGTAAGTATCCCCAATCATTTAGTTTTGTTACGCGAGGTGCATTACGGCGACCTGATAACTTATATTTCAATAACCAATTCGTAGTGCGCTGAAAAATAATAATTCCTTACGAAACTGCTAGGGAGAATCACGACGTAATATTTTTCGTTGTGATTCCGTAATTAAATTGGTACGAATCAAAAACAAAACAACGAAAAAATACACTAAGGGGACTAATATGTTGCGTCAAGTAATTGAAAAGTACTCTATTTCAGTTAGAAATTAACAATAAATTAATTTACCGGATCGAGTCCCGTATTATGCCAAACGTAACATCGAAGAAGATATTTACGGATACATACAGCGACCTGTGAGGTTCCCGTATGCATCCCCAATCATTTAGTTTTGTTACGCGACGTGTATTACGGCGACCTGATAACTTATATTTCAATAACCAATTCGTAGTGCGCTGGAAAATAATAATTCCTTACGAAACTGCTAGGGAGAATCACCACGTAATATTTTTCGTTGTGATTCCGTAATTAAATTTGTACTAATCAAAAACAAAAGGACGAAAAAAATACACTAAGGAAACTAATACGTTGCGTCAAGTAATTTAAAAGTACACTATTTCAGTTAGAAATTAACAATAAATTAATTTACCGGATCGAGTCCCGTATTATGCCAAACGTAACATCGAAGAAGATATTTACGGATACATACAGCGACCTGTGAGGTTCCCGTATGTATCCTCAATCATTTAGTTTTGTTACGCGATGTGTATTACGGGGACCTGATAACTTATGTTTCAATAACCAAATCGTAGTACGCTGGAAAATAATAATTCCTAACGAAACTGCTAGGGAGACTCACGACATAATATTTTTCGTTGTGATTCCGTAATTAAATTTGTACTAACCAAAAACAAAACAACGAAAAAAATACACTAAGGGGACTAATAGGTTGCGTCAAGTAATTTAAAAGTACACCATTTCAGTTAAAAATTAATTTCTATCTGAACAGTTTGCAAACATTCACAAAAATATTGTAGTTGGACCGTACTTTTCTGCTGTTAAAAGGTTATAGGTACATTTTCACGGTAGAAAAAACACATTTCCTAAATTAATAGTGAGAAACCCTCTAACACAGTGCCGTTATCAGTGTTTCAGTTTTTGGTTTTTTCATTGTTTTTTTTTTCGAAATACCCTTAATTCGGACCTGTCCGCGAAATCTGTTGAGAGTGCAACTTTGTGCCGTTTGCAGTTGCCTAAATTTCTTTTAACCCATTAAATACAACTTTTAACTTGTAACAATTTTATTTTCATACAGGAACAGGTTGAATATTAATAGTTTAACATAGATTAATATAATAATTAATAATATATTTTTTCCACTACTAGCTTTAGAAAGTGCCATTATTTACCTTGTTTTCAATGCGAGAAGTTGATTTTCTCGGCTAGTGGTTAATAATTTTTCATTATT
>JABXWE010014162.1:0-46212 GCA_014611495.1 Limonius californicus
AATTTGTAAAGTTTTGATGTCCTGGGCGTCGGATATATACCTAATAAACGTAAATAATTTTTTGGCGTCATTGAACAAGGCCGACAGAACCCCTATTCCAGTTTAAAACTTTAAAATATATTGCGTACAAAACATTTTTAGAAATAAACAACTTGCACGTTGAAATGTTCTTAGGATTTGTTTTACATTTTGGATGTGATGGGTGTCGGATATATGTTTAACCAACGTAAATATCTTGCACGTTAAAATGTTCCTAGAAATGATATTGAATTTTTGATGTGGGAAAGGCATACAAAAATTTCCATTTTAGTTTAAAAATAAAAATTTTTATTATTACAAAACATTTTTAGGTATAATCATTTTACATGTAAATATATTACTAGGATTTGTATTAAGTTTTGGATGTGCTGGGCGTCGGATATATATCTAACAAACGTACATATTTCTTTGAAGCGATAGTGAAAGGCAGTGAAGCAGAACAGGATACCGATGAAGAGGAAGCAGTCAGAAGGTGCGGAAAAGAAAAACAAAGGAGAGGAAACGAAACAAGTACCAGTGGGAAAGAGAACGATGGATATCTAGCGGTCAACTGTAGAGGGGAAGGTTAGGGATACGAAGGAAGTACTATCCAGAATTAAACTTCCAACTAGGTGGTAAAACAGTGGTAATCAGTGCGGTAAATATTAAGTAGTTAATTAGTTATTAGGAAACTAAGATAGGAGCAATCTGTTACCTTAAAACAATAGATAGATAAGAGATACGAACCATGTGAAACTTTGATACCAAAGTTTATTAGGCTCAAATGCATAATCGTATAACGGACAGTTTAAATACGTTTGGGAGTAAATATTAAGTAGGTTCTTAGTTATTTGAAAAGAGATGTGCCATCAGTAACCGTAGAACAATAGATAGATGTGAAATACGAACAATATGAAACTTTGATACCAAAGTTATTAGGCTCAAATGCATAATCGCATAACGGTCTCGGCTACGTACTCAGAAACCTCGTTGATGCGTAGCTTACTAACAACCTGGTGTTGCAGCAGCGGTGTCTTGCGGTATGCATTGCAGACATGCTAACGTTGTGCAATGCCCCACCCGATCCCACCCTATCTCGTCAATTCCTACCCACCTTACTGGCATGGGGTGGGCTTGGCGTATCCAGGATCGAACCTCGAGTCAGCTCCATGTCAGATAATGATGATGATGATGATGATATTATTACATAAGTTGTTGCAACAGCACAAAGGGCACACTTCAAACATAAACTTTAAAATAACTCTTATCTCAGAGTTTATAATATACATTTTGATAACTGGTGTATAATTTTTAAATTCTTGCGTTGGTTAACTGAATAAAGCGAAGGACAACGTAGTAAACTTGAACTTATAAAATATGGATCTAACAAAGAAATGAATTAAATGTTATATCGACTTATCTAAGTTTTTTCTTATGAAACGTTAAACAACTTTAACAATCAAATGACAAAGTTACATGAAATAAATAGTAAGGTCTAATTTAACAAAGCATTTTCAAACGAACCCACCTTTTGGCATACAAGCCTTGCTTATTTTCTTCTGGTGTTGGTAAAATTCACTAGATGAAATCAAAACGAAAGTCTATGATTTGTTGCTGTTTTCTAAGTTCCTTGCAGAAAAACTTTAGACTGAGTATCTTCGTATTCATAAAATCGTGTCACAAGGTAATTAACCCAAATATTATTTACTGTTTATTACTTCAGATGTTCAAACATACAATTAATCGGTCAATTTTCCCCCAAAATTACATGTTAGCTGACAGTTGTCGAACATAATACACAAATCTCATATCTTATTGTTTTCCAGGTAAAAAACTCACAGTCAAGTTTGATAAATACCTCTAATACCTTCATACAAGTATTATGACTGCGAACAAGCAAAACCAGACCAACCGAAACAAAATGAACGGCGATCACAAACACTAAACATGACCTTTACTTGGTTTTAACAATTAATTTTTCAGATTTAAAGCATAAAATAGCTTTGAGTTATATAAATAAGTTAAATTAATAACTTAGGGAAAGCAGCAGCCAATTAAAATACGAATAACGGCAAATAATGTTAATTCCGCCTCTTTTGGAATGTTTTTCATTTATATTTTAAAATGGTAAGTTATTACACTATTAAAGCTTATTTTTTCACAAGCCTAGCCAATTTTTTTTTGTATTTTACAGATTTACTTATTTGATTTTCATATTTACCCAATTTCTGGAAGAAGAAATTACTTGTTTTAATTTGTATCTGAAGAAGATTCATTGAATCGAAATATATAATACTTTTTTATTTGCCGTTATTCGTATATTAATTGGCTGCTGCTTTCCCTAAGTTATTATTTTAAATACGTAAGCTGTAAAACAAATCTTATTATAAATAAATTAAGTTTCTATAGATTATCTGAGAAGGTTCATATATAATAATGCTCGGAAAATTCCTCTCGCGCTAGCCTCGCTGAGAGAGAGAGTTGTGTGCTTTATGGAGGCTTATCAGGGTACTACTCACTAATATTGATCAAAATTCTGTATCTAAATAGAATCTTATGATCTGATAACTCAAAATGCGCTAAGTGGCCATTTTGAAATATTTATAATGGAAATGGAAGTCAAGTGGATTTGGGAAGAAATACGTCGTTTAAAAGTTAGTAGGGGGGAGGACATTTTACGACCGCACTGTATATATATATATATATATATATATATATATATATTATCGTTTCCTGTTCACATTCCAGCCGTAAAATGCACAGATTTTGTTTATGCTAAGTATGCAAGCCACTGCTGTGAAATTTTCTGTTGAAGGGAAAACAACCTTGCTATATTTCATCAGCAAGTCTTTTTTTTTGATTCAAAGAACAGACGACTAAAATCGTAACCTTTGGCGTTTACGCAGCTTATTCCACATTTTTAGTATTTGAATATAGGTAAATCATCATCATCATAATCATCATAATCATCATAATGGTGATCCTCGTTTGTATCGCTGGCATAGTGTCGAGGAAGGTAAATGAAAAAATAAATTGATCTGCAACACCCGTCAGTGCCTTATTCACACTAAAGGATTGATAACGCTGGCTTTACAAGTGACTAGAAATTTACATCCTCTCAGCTTACGTTTCTATATCATTCCAGAAGTTATCAATCATTTTAAAGCATTTCAGAACATTGCCTATGGATTTAAAAACTTTAAAAATGTTGTATATATTTAAGTTTTTATGTTTCAACAATACCCTGTATAGATCGAAAATAGAAAGTATAGATGTATACGAACAAGTTTAATCTGATTGCAATTGTAGAGAATGTTTAAAATTTTAGTTATTTAATTAAACCGTGTCGATTAAATACATTTGTAGATAGTCTTCGTTTCGTAGTTTAACTGGCTGATTTTAAATAATCCGTGGATTGGAAATTCGTGCGTAAAATAAAACCGCGCTCATTTGTCCGTGTAGCTGTAGAGTTTTCCAATTCTCTATTGAATTTTCACATAACAATAAAACCGAATTAGGTAATAGCAGAATCCAATAACGAGTTGATTTATTTGTAACAGATGTCACGTATTTAACGGTAATTTCCAGAAATGTTCGTTATGGGTAGAATATCCTTGACGCGTCAATCCGTTTTCAGAAGACTGTTTGTTTAGTAGACAGTTGAGCTGATTGCGTTTTCCTGAATTTTCCGAATTGGAGAGAAGTATACTTTTCGGTTTATTGTCTTTATGTCTCCTTTTTTGCTTTGAATTCCTTGTAACTGACAATAAAATAAATCACAACCGTATCCAATGTCGTTTCTTTTAATTTGTGTCCCCGGAAGAATGTTTTGAAATCACGATGAGAGCCTCAAACTTGTTCAAAGGAAAGTTAATATATCGGAAAATGCTTATTTTTATTATAACCTAAATATAGCCTTTTGGAAAATTACAAAACTTCGGTCAACGAAAATTGATATAAAATTTGGCTACTCAACAAATACAATTTTCCAATATTCCGATCGTATTTGATGTACAGAGATACAATTTTATATTCGTTTCTAGTATTCGCAATATAAGTTTAACCTTCAAGCAAATTCCTTAGACTTTTTGTTCTGTCGTCTTTAATCAAGTTTTTGTTATACTACAGTTATAGTGGATAAATATTTTCTTTTCATTAGATTGCCAATGATTTAATTGATCTCTAGTTTCGTACTTGTTTGTTTTTCGCGCTTCCCTGTCATCTTATTTTTCAAAATTCTAGCCAAAATGACTTGCGCTAAACACAAAAGCATGAGTGGAAGTAGTAATTTTTAACATTATATATAATTAAGGAGGCGGTTGTGGGCTAGAGAACTTCTACGCTGAAGGTTTGGGGTTCAATTCCCAACACCGGAACATCGGATTGCTAACGCTCGTTCTATCTCGCAAGGCAATGTCAAACCAGCGAGGTAATCTGCTTAGTAAACCTTTTCTAGAGTGGAAGTGTTTACACTTCCAGTGGTTTGGAGCTGTAGGTCCCCCTATATCTGTGGCACTTGAAACATGCAACACTAGCATAGGTGAGAAGGTCACCCAGTCTCGTAAGAGACTAAGCATCCATCGAAAAAGAAGAATTAATTAAAAAATAGTAAAAGGATATTATATAATTTATTAGAAACTTGTAGTAATTTAATACATAAATTTATTTAATATACATGGCATTATGGTATAATAATTGTTAAGAATCTTGGTTCACAATTTTCAAAAATTATTGCTAAGACGGTAAAAATTAAAAAACATCTTAAGAAATTCCAAAGCGTTTTAATACGAATTGTACACATTGAGGCTTCACTTTTAGAATCAAAGAATTTCAATTCCAATCTTTCAGTGTAATTGACGGTGGGTGGACAGATTCCAATCTAATTTATATAGTATTTCTTGTCTGTAGCTTCCTGGCCAACATTAAAAATTTTTCGCTGGAAATGGTAGATATAATTAAATTCATAGCAGAGATGACCTATCGACTTTGTCCTTATGAAAAACAAATATTTGTACATCGTGAAATATAGCAATCGGAGTTTAAAATTTGCTGAAACAAAAAAACAGTATTTTAGTGTCAGTAAATGTTTTTATAATTAGAAAGTAAAGGTATGTGAAGAATTTAAATGTTTGGTTTTCAAATGAAACAAGCTGTATGAATGATAGTGAGTTTAATAAATGCACTGCTTGTTTTAAGTATAAAAATTCCTGCCTGCAGAACAAGATAGTATTTTTATTAAACTTCAGATAGGCCACTGGTAAACAACAGTCTGTACCTTTGATAACATTCTTTCGTACTAAGTTTTTCCTTTGAACTACGAAAGGCGTATTTACAGTTCCACAATACGATTCTCCAAAGAAAAGTTAGAACTAATATGAAATACACGAACTAAACAATAAAAAGAAATATTGAGGATAACTTTGCTATTCTTCCATTGTTGTTTGCACTTGCTGATATGTAAACCAATTTCCGCAAAACTGTCTCCTCACTCGTGGATCCTTTCAAGGAAGACGTGCCACATCGAACAGTGGTTGTAATTACCTCCAGTTCCACAACGTGGTGGTAATCTATAAAACACAAGCTAAGCTGATTTCTTTTCCAGAAGTTTCAATAGCTACTCTATATGAATAGAATTGCTGAAGTTTCAGAAGTCTGGTATATTGCGCCGGTTAACTGTTAGAATTGCCTTACCCCAATACACAAAGCCTTGCGTATTATGCGGTCTATAAACTTCCCTTTAATGATTTGAAATATTAAGATAACATTTGGTATAATGTGAACTAAAATAAAATGAAATACTCACCATTATTATAGAATAATCTCAATAATTGAATAATCGGAAATGTAATAAAATTTAGCCAAAATATAGAGTCTTCATTATAGCCCGTACAAAAATTTGAAATGGGACAGAGGCATTTTACAGGCAGTAAAGCCTGTATTTTTTATACCTGAATAAAATTTGCTACTATTTGCGTCACCTGATTTTACCATTGATTTGAAATTAATTTGCAATGAACACAAGATTAGCAGTAGTCCCGGATATTATAGAATGTACAGGCAACGAAACGCAGCTGAAGTCGGGAGGAAGTTTCTAGAGGCACCCTGACAATTTAATTTCTTCATAAAGCAGATTCGTATTATATGCAACCGGCTGCAAATATCCGATGCTATTAATTTAGAATAATCATTTAAAATTTACAGTTTAGAGGTAGTAATTACAGTATTACACGGGGTGGCCCTCCGAATACGAATACGAAACAGGCGTGTTTTGTGACATTAAAAATCAATTCCTCGAAAACCGCTCGAAAGCGTCAAATCAATTTGCCATTTGTAATACGACCATTTCCGTTCACCTGCCTTCAATTCCGAAATCAGAAGACATACCATTTGAAAGCTCGATGAATTTGCTTTGCAGTAGTATTTTTATTTTTGGATTCCGAGGATTACTTCCCGCGGAAATGCAATCCAAAATTTTAGGGTAGCAAATGTTCTGGAGCATTTAAGTATTATGGAATGATTAGGCGCCATTAGCATACGTTGGCGTAAATATTTGAAAGTGTTTTACGTCAGTGTCACGTCTTATTTCGTAGTTGATACTGTTTTTTTAATATTTAAAATTGTGTTTATTCGAGTTCAGAAAGAGTTGAAATAATTGCATTTTTCTTCGGAAACAATGAATGCGCCAGTGGAAGCGACGGATTGTTCAATCAACAACGTGCAGATAGTCACGTGAATCACAAGTATGTCTTGGAGTTAGTGAGAATATTTCAGGAGAACGAGTCTGGCGCAAATAATAAACGAAATGCTGAAAATCCAGTAAGAAAGGAAGCGGTGGAAGTCGCTCTTCTGGGCCACGTTGTTATCGATCCTGTGTTGTATACAAGGCAAATGACTATTGTATCGGTATTAGTTGAGCCAGTATTCAACGCATTTAGGAACACCACAAATTTGATTCCTACAAGATTCATTTGGAACAGGAACTATGAAGACGACTTTGACCGCCGTTTGCAATTTTCTGAGATTATAAGTGAACGGGCGATAAATAATCCAAGTTTTCTTTAAACGTCTGTTTTTCCGCCAAATACACTTCCTTATAATTGTCGCCATTGACCAGATTCTAATCCGAGGATGTTTCACGAAACACATACTCAACACTCCGAAAATTAAATGCTTGGGCTGTTATTTTTTGTCCTTTGTTCTTACCTGTTGATTTAATTGACCAGATATACTTAGAATTGTTACAAGACAACATTGATCTAATGTTAACTGATATTACAGAAAATGATGATCGTTACCTCGAAGATCATTTAATATTCCAACAAAACAGAGCTTCTGCACTGGTTGTTGGATAGTATTTGGACCAAACATTTCCGAGTCAATAGATTGGACGATAAGGTGTTATTGAATGGCCTGCAAGGCTGCCAGGTTTATCTCCACTACATTTGTTTCTATGCAACGATAGTTTGAACAGAACCTTTATTATTGTATGGACGCTCGCGGTGCTCATTTTGAACGTTTAGTACCCAGAAACTGCATTTCTGAGGGATGTAATGCTCAGAGTCAAAAAATAAAAACAGAACCCGAAAGCAAATTCGTCTAGCTTTGGTACGCCTTCTGATAACCCTTGCTATTTAAAATGTTTAGGGCAAAAATCACCATAATTTTGGGGTTGAAGATAAGTGAAAAGAAATAACAGCATTGTATGTCCCCCTGGCAAAATAATTTCCCGGATTCGGGCGTTTTTCGCAGAATTGAGTTTCAGTGTCACAAAATACACCTGTGTCGTTTTCGCTAGGCCACCCTATATACTACACAGCCGATTTTTTATGCAGGGATACGCCACACACGTTAAACAGAAATTTTTATGAAAAATTTAACAATATTTTGAACTGACTTGAGAACAATTTCTTTCGAAGGTATTGGCCAGACTACTTTAAAATGTACTTCTCCTAAATCTTTTACTATTTGTATTTATTTACAGAATGCAAACGAATTACATCATCGTAAAATGTTAACGAAAGAAAAAAAAAACACAGTCTCCCTCGGTAGTCGAAAAAAGTTCACTGCATAAGTCTGTCAGTAGTAAATAGATCACTGTTAGCATTCTATTTCTCATTTATTTGCTTTGTTCAGGAAATGGTATCCAATTGCAAAAAAATTATATTATCTTAGGGCAATGTCTGGGTAGAATTCCGTGTTTCTAGCATTAAATGGTTTCAAGATCAAAAAGTTCTTTCCTCGCCAGTACTTCCTCCGTCTTAAATCCTACCTGGAAAAACGGTATTTCCAAGTAAATTTCTGCTGTTAAATATTGAAAATGAAACAAATAAACTCAGGTGTCCCACTAGGTAGTGTTCTTGGATCCCTTCTCTTTATAGTCTACACAGCAAACCTGACCATATCAGAAAAAACAATGACACGAACCTTTGCGGATGACACTGGCGTTCTCTTCTGCCATAAAATCCATAAACTGTAACCTAATATGTTTAATACCACATAAATTCAATTAGTAAATGGATGGCAAAATGACGTATAGGTGTCAATGAACCTTGAGAACACAACAACGTCTATCTGTATCAATAAACGGCTTAACAATAACTCAATATATAGAAATGCGATACCTAGGTATGTACGTGGACTCTAGACTCACGTGGAAAATGTCAAGAAAAGCAAAGAAATTGTCTTAAATATAAAAAACTATACGGGCTTCGAAAGAAATTCTCATCTCTTTCTTCAAAATGAAGTATGTATTAATGTATAAAACAGTTATCAAACCATCCAGACATATAGTATCGAACTGTGCGGGTGTTCAGGTTCCTCGAATGTAGACGTTCTACAACGTTTTCAATCGAAAACTGTACGTTAACAAATGACCCGTGTAAAATTGTGCTCGTCATGAAGATCTAAGAATACCTTGCGTCAAAGATGTCATAATCCAATATATCATTAAACATCAAGTTCATCCAAATCCAAGTATTGGTCCTCTGCTAAAAAATATTCACCAAAAGCGTTTGCAATGAAAATGGTTAACAGACATAGTAGTATGTTTGCTGTACCAAAGTCGTTAAATATTCTTATTATTTAAGAAATAAAATTACCACTATGTATTATCCATAATATACCATTTACAGAGAGCGCAAGTTAGATTTTGGAATTAATATTGTACTTGGTATATTCCGATTAGTAATGAAATTGTAATAAAAGAAATATGTAAAAATGATTTTCTTTGGTATAAACCAGCTTCTTAGTGTTCAAAAACTGGCTTGTTTATGTATAACTGGAGCTTTCAGAAGCACCCCGACAGCAGCACTAGAAGCTCTCCTGCAACTTTCTCCTCTTGACATAATAATTAAGGGTGAGGCATGTATGGGAGCGTATCGCCTAAACTGCACGGGTAATTGGAGAAGCATCCAACACACATCGGGACACTCCAAAGTAATAAATGTAGTATCTGACCCAAAATTAAAAATGGAAACGGAGTACATGTTAACAAAATACTCTTTTCCCAAATTCTTCGAAGTACGGATAACCCGTGAAGACCGGGATCAAGGGGAACCACCAGACTTGCATAAAAGCTTAGTATGATATACAGACGGTTCACACAGGAGCAGCGGAACCGGAGCTGGTGTATACGGCAGTAAACCAAGATATAGTAGCTCCATATCTCTGGGCCAAATTGCTACAATATTCGAAGCTGAAACCGATGCAATTTTAGGAGCAATAGAAGAGAGCATAAGAAGGACATATAGAAACAAAACTATCCTTATTATCAATGAAAGTCAAACAGCTTTGAAAGCATTGAATTCTAACAAGATGAAGTCAAAACTTGTCTGCAACTGCCTTGGTAGTCTCCTAACAGTGCCAAACTCTAACAAAGTAAAATTTGTGTGGGTGCCAGGCCACAGAGGCATAGAAGGAAATGATAACTCAGATAAACTAGGATCTGAAACACCGTTCACAGGACCTGAACCTGTTGTCGGTCTAACTAAGCGGGCAGTGAGAGGAGGAGTTGGATCGTTATAAAACATTCGGAACACTGGAAACTCTCACCTCGACAAAGACAAATCAAAGTTATGATGGATAACCACCCCACAAGCTTACCAAAACAGTGCTACAACTCAGTAGGACTCAAATTGGAGTAGTGACAGGACTCCTAACGATACACTGGCACTTCAGACAACACCTTTACAACATAGGGCTATTTAGCGAATATCCTATATGCAGGCTGTGTGGCGAGGAAGAGGAAACAGCCTCCCACATAATATTCCAATGCAAAATCTTAGCTCATAGAAGATATCAAATCTTCGGCGACACTAATCCTAACGAGATACAACTGCAAGCCAGTCTGATCAACATACTCCTAGACCTAATAGCCGGGACGGATCTATTTAACATCGACTAGCGACCGAAGGGGATGAGCAATAGGCGCAAGAGGCTGCAGTGTCAAAGGGCAAAGACAACCCTCCCCGTACAATCAATCAATCAATTTGGTATTAAGGTATAGCTAAATACATTGTAACTACATTTTTGCTCTTACAGAGCATATTATTCCGTCCCATAAAAATATATCAAATTTATAAGCATTATAGAATATATTGTAAAGATTTTTAAAAGTTTGTCTGATTTATAATAGCAACAAAATTTGGCGTCGGCAAGTTAAACTAAAAACAATATTTTATTTCATTCACACATTGGCAATTAAATCTGAAATTTTTCATAATCCCGAGGAGCTGTACTAATGTAACGTCATCATCATCATATAACAGCCTGTCTCGTCCACTGCTGAACATAGACCTCTCTCAACCTGTTCCACTTTGATCGGTCTTGGGCACCTTGGATCCAGTTTTTAGATATCCTTTTCACGTCATCCGTCCACCGTGTCGGCGGTCTACCTCTGCTTCTGAACGCATCGTCTCTAGGACGCCATTCCAGTATCCTTTTGGTCCATCTATTATTTGGCATTCTTGCGATATGACCTGCCCAATTCCATTTTAAATGTGTTATTCTTTCAACGGCATCTGTAACTTTTGTTCTCTCACGTATTTCTTCATTTGGGATTCGGTCTCTCAGCGTCACTCCCAACATAACTCTTTCCATGGCTCGTTGCGTTACTCCTATTTTGTTGACAGTTTTGCGTGTTAGTGTTAATGTTTCCGAGCCGTATGTCAATACCGGGAGAATGCATTGGTCGAACACTTTGCGTTTGATGCGTACCGGAATGTCTGCTTTAAATATGTATGTTAAGTTACCAAAGGCAGCCCAAGTCAGTCCTATCTTTCTATTAAGTTCACATGTCTAGTGGTCCCGTCCAATTCGGATTTCGTGTCCCAGGTATTTGATTGACGTCTCGTGTTGGATTTCTTTTCCTTCTAGTGCTAGGTAGCAGCTAGGGACCAAGTTTGTTACAAACTGAGTTTTAGTAATGTTAATTTTTAATCCGACTTGTTGAGAAGCTGCTGACAGTTTCCAGAACATTTCGTTTGCTTCGTCTAATCAGTCTGAGATCAGTACGATGTCGTCGGCAAAACGCAGGTGGCTTAACTTTTCACCACTCACGTTTATGCCTTTAGTTTTTATATCGATCTTTTTAAACATATATTCTAACAGGGTTGTAAAGAGCTTGGGAGAGATTGTGTCTCCTTGTCGAACGCCTTTCTCAAGTTTAAATTTATTTGTTTATTCGTGTATTTTTACTTTTGCTGTTGCATGTTCATATATATGTCGTAGAAAGGAGATATGGCGAGAGTCTATACGACAGTCAGCTAGGACTTTAAACAATTCATGGTGGTTTATGGAATCGAAAGCCTTCTCGTAATCAACAAATGTCAGCACCAGAGGCTTGTTGTATTCTATGCACTTCTCCACTAACGATTTTATAACCTGGAGGTGGTCATTCGTTCCATATCCAGCTCGAAAGCCCGCCTGTTCTCTTCGCTGGTACAAATCAAGTTTGTTAGTAAGCCGTGCAATTAATGAACAGCTTATATAAATGTAGACTAATGGGTCTGCAGTTTTGTAAATCTGTTATGCTGCCCTTCTTGTGCATAATGATAATGATCGCGTCATTCCAAGTCTTTGGGGTTGTTGCTTCCTCGAGGCATTTATTAAAAAGTTTAGTTATTGTTTTCAGTAGCTCCCTTCCTCCTATTTTTATGGCCTCTATGACAACTTCATTCTCACCTGGCGCTTTGTTATGTTTCATTTCTGAGCATGACTTTTCGACCTCTTCTTCAGTAATCCTTGGCATTTCTTCTGATCCATGGTTCATTATATAAGGTATATTCTCCTTTTTGGCCTTAACTGTTATATAGATTTGTATAGAAATTTTCAACGATCCTTAATAATTCATATCTGTTATTTGTTACTTGTCCTCTTTCGTTTTCTAATTTGCCTATTTCTGTCCTTCCTATACTTAGTTTACTTCGTAATACCTTCATATTTCTATTTTCTTCTATGGCTGTAGTTATCCATTTATTATTGAATTTTCTCCTATCGGTCCTTACAGCTTTCATTATGCCTTTTAGTTATTTTAACTCGTCCTTATTTCGTAGATGTTCTCCTAATAATTCTCTCCTCCGTTTCATCAATTTTTTTGGTATTTATAGTGAGTAATGTAACGTATTGACCTTTAAACCAAAACAGAAATATGTTAATTAAAAATTTATATATAAATTGCAAGAGGCTCAGACGCAGGAGTAAAGGCTTAACTGTTCAAACGTTCGATAACTTTTAAACAAATTGAGGTTACCCCACACTACAATGCCATATCCAGGTGTTGGAGGCATAATTATGCGAACTCCGGGGGAGTTTTGCGTACACGGCAATCCAAATTGCCCTTAAGTTAATTCGAGGGACTGGTTGAGAGTGTTACCACCTAATCCACTTAGTAAATGATACTTCGTTATAGTTGGTCGGTGGGAAATTTCGATGATAGTGCATAATTACCGATATTTAGTATTTGTGTAAGTTCAGCTGTGAATACTAATCCTGAAAAGCTTAGATGGGAACAAAGACTATATACTGAGCGTTCACACTAAGATTTTATAGCAAGCCATCCTGAATGAAAGAAGACAGCTATTCTGTTATTATTATTAATGAAATAGTGATACGTACAGCGGCATGAGGTGTCTAAATAGCAGATTATAGACTGCGCAAAATTTTAAAAAGAACGAATTATGAAGTAGTAGCAAACTTATTTCGCTTCTAAGTTACAACGTAAATCACAATTAAAACAAAGTTAATTATCTCTAAAACATTACACACTTTCTTGGAAATCAGGAAAATGCGTTCCATTTAATAGCTCTTCGTATGGTAACTTTCTTAGCCCTCTGGTTACCGCTCTCTACAACTTTCCACTATATTAATAATTTGTTGACGCCATGTCGATCATACAGGAGACGCAAGCTCTAGTATTAGGCGAACGTAAGTGATATATAATTTGGTAAACAACGATGGATATAGGAATATTTGATTAGGGAATACTCTTTCAAACAAAAATTATGCAATTTTTACCGTTTGGGTTCCGTTTATAATGTGAGCGGCCCAAGGCAGATTTTGAGTAACTGTAACTGCCTAGAGGACGCGTGGATTGTTTTTTCTTCATATGAAGAACTACTTGCTTTTCAACATTTAATGGTAGTAACCACTCAAAACTCCAACGATTAATATCATTTATATCTCTTTGCTGGCTTAGTAACCGGATTCGTGAATTATTTTGTGTCATTGGCGTAAATACTGATACTTCTATGAAGTAGAAAGGCTAACCAGATGTCTAGATTATAAACAATATTGGTCCAAGGGCTAGAACTCCAATAGCTACTAGTCTGGGACTTAAAAATCGGTTCTTACTCTAACACTGAAGGGTCTTTGTGACACAGACGCTATAATCCAATCTGAATATTTTCCTTTCACACTAGCCTGCTTCAACTTCGGTACTAATTTTCGATTATAAAATTTATCGAAATCTTTACTGACACAAAACCATATTGACCATGAAGGATTCTGTTCTTGATGAATGAGAACGGGAGTCATCATCATCAAAAACCTTCTTCGTCCCATTTTTGGATATCGGCCTCTTCTTTTCCACGTTATTCCAAAATTATGTGTAGTGAGTTGCAGTACGAGATTTTTATACACTACTGGGTAACGCCGGGGAATCTAACCCAAGTCAGAATCGACGTTTTTCCCAGAAAGGGAATCAGTCGTTTTGTTATTTTGCAAGTTATACATCCAAACCTAATAAGCCTGTATTATTTGTTACGTGACAAACGAGCTTTTCGTCGACACGCAACTGGATAGATGGAAAAATGCCTGCAGTTTAGCTCAGAGGAGAAAGGGGGGGGGAGAGTTCGCGGAAATCGTTTACGGGAGGAAATCGTGCTGGTTGTGTACAGAGTAGGTCAAAATTAGCGGGCGCCACCTTCCAAATCACAGCTGAATGTAGGTTCTCGTGGAAGGCCGAGAAGCCGACAGCTTACGGAAATCGAACTCACCTTTATTGTGCCTTCCTCTTGTTTAGAAAGCTTGCAAAAGTCATGCACACACAAATACAAAACACACAATAATAAAAAGAGGCGGTAAATTTTAAAACACATATAATTAAATTATTGGAAATGACAAAAGTACAAAAGAATGACAACAAATGGTGATTTTATAGTTCCGTATGACAAACTTTTAATTTGAACGTTCAAGGCGAGAACTCGACGTCGCTGACGGACGTTATTTACATTCTTCAAACAACTGCGTGGCCAGTGGATGGCGTCGTAGTTTACAAGAATCACACAATATAACAAAAATTATTTTTTACAATTAGTAAGACAAAGGACAATCGGCGACTGAAGGTCGCATCTTGTTACATAAAAAAGGAGTTCAGTCACTTGGAATTTTGCAAGTTAGCGCGAAAAAGGTTGCTTCCTTTTTTTTTCACCAGGCAAAAAAAAACTAGGTCCTTTACCTTGAATTCCTTGTGAAGGCAGGCACAATTCTGGGAGTTGTTTTCCAGATGCAGGTACAGTCTGGGGTACCTTCAGGTCCGGGAAAAAAAGGTAGACGACTTCTTCAGAAAACTGCGAGACGAAACATCCGTTGATACGCCCCTGGGAATTAGTTTACTTCCATTTTCACGGGTTCAACCGAGTGGAACAACAAAGCACAACTTTCACGGGTTCAAACGAGTGGAACAACAAAGCACTACTTTCACGGGTTCAAATGAGTGGAACAACGAATCACAACTTTCACGGATTCAATTCGCTTGTCGAATGAATCGAAAGAACAATTACACTTAATTGCTCTGTATCTAGGCTAACACTGCTAATATTTATTCAAATCCGACTTCATCGAGATTCTCTTTTTGCCTAAGGCAACTATGATACGGTAAAACTCGATATAGCAGAGGAGCTGCGAAGAGACCCGTTATCAGGAAACAAATGGACGTCGTTTCGTTTCAAGAGTTTAGCGCATACTGAATCTTCCCCCCTCGTCGCAAACAAATACCTAGCCTAATTTGTTCTAGAACGAAATTGATACGTGCGTCTTCCGAGAAAAGCTAGAAAAGCTTAAGAAGGCAATATTTTGAAGGTTAGCGCTGCTAAACAAAGGAATTCTCGGAAATATTTTGGCTACCGCTTACAAACATATCAAGCGCTCGAGAGTGGCCTCGTCATAAATGAAATATTTAAAAATAGTAAGAATTGCAATCAAACCAAAAATGGCCATTAAAATAGAATCCCAATAGAAGCGGCAATTAGAGTATGACTCCAATCTAGACAGAGTGGCACAATTAAAATGAACATAACATATTTACGTCACATTTATGGTCCTTCTTAAATATTGGTGATACATTTACTCGTAACAAGACAAAAGGTAGTGCATTACTATTAACTGACTTCGCGGTAATAGTGTATAACAGGTGAAAAACTGTATCCACGCTCAATTTAAATATTTTATCTGTGATGTTATTACGTCCTGGAAAAGAGTCAGTGGTAAGGTTTCGCAGCAGCCGTTGAATATCAATGGAGCTAAATGTTAAATCCGAAACAAAGAAAAGATGCACTGAATAGACTTTCCTAAACTAATGCACAAACACGTTACGACATCTACACATGGAATGCCATTTATCTTGCGACTTATAATAATTGAAACTTTTGATACAGTTATTTCAGTCTAAATTATCTTGAGGTGTAATGTTACCACTCATAATGTCGCTACCGAGCTTGCGGGAAAATTTTCCGTGGATGAGATAGTCAATTTCATCACCACTATTTTAGAATTTACTTCGTGGTTTTCTATTAAGGCGGGTTTATTGTACTGTTGTTATCCGTGGCCGTGCATCGTGGCGATATGATTCAACAATACGAGTGCGGCTGGTTCCACATGTACATACATGTACTTGTACATTTTTATTAATTAATATATTTCTGTAGATCTCTAGCAAGCCTAATGTAGTCTATTACGTTGGTAAACTCCATATGATGATTGAAATTGTTGGATTACCCGAATGCTAGTATAATATAAGGTAAAAGTTGTGGATCGCTGGTAACGTTGAGGTCTAAGAGAGATTTCCTGTTTGCATCATTGCTGTCCGAATTTACAAAAATCTAGATGAAGAAATAAGCAAGACGCTTTAGTTTTCATTTACTACACTCAAAAAGCAGCGATAGGATTAAAAATCTGAAATCTCAAAAAAGATCAAAATAAAATCAGGAAATGAGACAAGAGTGTATACTGTTGCCTGCTTTTTACAATTTGTATTCAGTATGAATCGATAATGAAAGAAGCTGTAAATGATGAATCCACTGATATTGTGGTAAATGAAAGACCAACAAATAATGTAACATGCTGTTCTTTTAGATTTTGAAATTGTGTGTTATAATTCGTAAAATTTTCGCTTTCTTGGCTAACGCGTGAGCGGACCGTCAATCTTAAGCCGAATGCTATTTTCTGCGGACTTCTTGTTATTGACGAAGATGTTTGGTGCGAATAGTGTGATCTTGTTTAATTGCCGTTACCGTTATTAAACTATTGTTACCGTTTGTTGTAGTTTAATGAGTCGACAGTTAGTGTCGAATTTTTATGTGTAACCAGGATTCAACAACGTAGAGGATTACCGTGGGGGTGTCCTTGTTTGGTTTTTACGGATATAATGAGCCCCTATTTTTCTAAGAGTTATCTCTTTATTCCATATTTTTTTCTGATTGCCTTTCATTTCTTTTGATGAACATATAGCCTAGAGTCCAATTATACGGCTGGAATCACGCTCTGATAAAATACACAACATTTAGTTCTGCCGAAATTATCACCACATTTGGATACCACGAACTGGTAACAACGCCTGCGTTTGAATATATTATTCGAGCTTAGTATTCAACCATCTGTTAAAGTTATCCAGTTGTTCCCCTCTACCAGTTTTGCTATCCTTGTTTTTGTGGGTGTCAACCGCGCCAAATCGACTCGCATTGATAGCTTCGTCCTCTGGATTTCGATGCTGATAAGATACCACCTATTGGTACCTATCTTTAATATTTATCCGTGGAGATTGCCAACAGTGACTTTTCTTCGGTAGTTTACTTGTGCTTAGAAATTTTTGAGTTGTATAAATCGTATAATTCTCGATTATTGGAGCAACCTTCTGTTGGAAATTGTATATTGAACCTATTATTTAATTTGTATTATATTAGCGTTCCCCGTTGTAACTGTCTGCGCAGTTAGGGCCTCCTGTATTTATTACTAACGTAAAATAGTAAATATCACAGGCAGTGGCAGCTGAGACTAGCTTTTCAGACGTCTTAAGACCTCCGTTTGTATTATATGTAATGGTTGTATGATATGATCGATTATGGTCCTGTTTTGATTGTTTATTGTTTTGTTTACAATTGTAATAACAAATCGCATCTTGTCTAACATATACATATTCATAACCAACGTGGATAACCTAAGGCTTGTGATGTGTTTAACTTCCTTCTTGGTGTATGTTTTGTTACCAGCTTTGAACCAAGCGAGAAGTTTTCCCAAGTATGCTGATGTGCACGAGCTGTCGATCCTTGGCCCTTTCACGAGGATCGCACAAAGCTGAACTTGAAAGAGTGGCGCCCACTTACTTTTATATATCCTGTATATATAATTGGGTTCCACTAACCACCTTTATTCCCGGAGCTGGCTGACCATGCTCGTTTCGACGATAGATTTTGCTGCCTGCTGTTGGAAATAATAATTTGGAACTAGGCAAAATTTGGTGCTCTACTTTTATTTTGGCGCGTAAGATTGTGCTGATGTTACGGTGCCGTTTGCTGAAAATATTGAAAAATTATAGAACAGGTGAAAACTGTGAAACAGTCTGTCGTTTAGACATTAATTTAACGAGAATCACATTTATTATTGTTAGAAAATACCCAACATAAACAACTAATTGAAAATACACAACGAGAATATACAGTGTGCAAAGGTACAAAATATCTAGGTTGAGGGTAAGTGACAACAACGAATCATCAGCAATGATAAGATGCTACGATTACACAGTTACATTGTACGGCATAGAAGTTTCTACGCAGAATACGGCAACAATAAAGAGAATAGAATCATATTTAATGCAAATATATAGGCGTATTCTGAAAATATTAGAAATGGAAAGAGTAATAAACGCTGAAATACTAAAAGTGCCTCAGTAAATAATGATAATCATAACAAAGAAAATATTAGAATATCTTGGCTACATTTTGAAAGGAATCACATACCATCTGCCTCAATTGACCACCATATAGGAAAAACATTTGGGAAACCGAAACGTTGATAAGAGATGAGCATCATAGATTTGTAACCATACCGATTGGTAAAACCGCAACACAAATACACGATTTACATCAGTAGTAAACAGACTACAAATAGCTAAGCTTGTGGTCAACCTTTAGTATAGAAGACAGTCCGCTAAAAAGAGGAAGGCACAGAATCATGTGTGCATGGCTCATACCTAGAAGATCTAGATTCGATCCTGCAGCTAGTCGGTGGATTTTTCAATAATCATTCCGCTTGGTTGGAAAGCGTTAACTACCGACATACTCTAAATTGGTTGTGTCGCCGATGTTAATAGAATTGCTTCGAAGTTGAATGGCCTAAATTTTACTTTTAATATGTAGTAAAATCCCTCTGAAGATGGTTCCAAACCCAAGTTAAGCTGTGGGTCCCTGCCAAAGACATGTCTAGATGACAGTGAATCAATTCATAGATATATAAATTGCTGAACATAGTTTCATTTCTTCACTGTGAGCTCGAATTTTAATTTGTATCACTGTTCCCTTCGAAGCTCGATAAACAGAGGTACTAATTTTCCAGAAGAAAATACCGCCCGTGAGTGGCTTGAATAACTAGTTTTGTCGATGTTTGCTGATAATTAAAACCAATGCTACAACTCGCGAGCGCCGAGATTTAGCAAAGGTATTTGATGTAAGAAATAGTTTAAACCTTGCGAATATCTCGAGCACAAATTTCTCTTGCTGCTTCATGAATATGCTGGAATTCCAGCAGAACTATAATGAATTAACGCTGCCGTGCATTGCACGGTAATGAATTAATCCCACTAAATAGAGGGCTTTGTATCTTTATTATGATTACATATTGTTTATTACGTTATGCTTGAAGTGTTAATATGCCGTTCCGAATTTAACATATTTCGATGAATAAGGAGCGAAAAGTAACAGGAAAAGACGACGAAGTTTGTGTGTATGTCTACATTGTAAAATGCAGCTCTTAAAATAGTTGTAGAAAAAAATTGTGAAAATAATGATGCGAACGTAATAGATAAATATAATATTTATTAGATATGTATACGTTTTTTTTGAGTTTAAAAAAATAATAACATTATCGTGCAGGTTTCAGATCATCTGTTTATAGTGTTCATTTCGTTTATTGATTAATTACATTAATCTGTATGTTATTCAACGCATATTTTCTGTATTTGGTACTATTGCACTATTGTGTTAATGTAGGTAATCTACAAATTAATAAGAAATTGCAGTTAGATTAAAATTATTTACTTAGTAAAGTTGCACAATGTAAACTTGTTCGGATTCAGTAGTTTGTTATGGTTAAGGGGCTACTAAAGTAACTCAAAATAAGCTAAAATAAGCGTTTTCTGTTGACACTGTAGCTACATTAATATACGATCTTTCCACTAGCGGTTGTTTAATTCGCGGTGAACATATCAATTGAAAATTAAAAAAAAATAAAAAAAGGTCATTCATAAAATCTTGTGATAAAAAATTTGCTGAAACTAGTGCAAAAATAGTATAAAATCAACTTACTTTTGTGACATTTGTGGATTTAATTTTGTGAAAGATTTTCACCTCATTACAGGCTATCATCCTTTAAGAACACATCTTCAATGCTAAGATTTATCTGGTTATTTTACAAACAGAACAACGCCAAGTCTCTATTACCAATTAATTTTTGTTATATGTTATACACATTGTCTTTTACATTGGTGGCATTTGCTTTTGAGCATTGAGGTAGACGGCCTTAAGCACCGTGGCTGACAGGGAAACGAATATATGTTGGCGCAAAGTTAACAACGGAAGATTTCCGCATGATTCTTGGAATTATGAAGTCCTAGGGATTTATCCATTTTACATGGTAAATTACGCCCATAAATGGTCTGCGAGACGGCTTGCCCGAAATATTGAAATGTTTGTTGATATTTTCGTTAAAGAATATTATTCTGAATGTAGCTCATCTATCCTTGCGTTCCCCCAATTACTTTATTAAATTATTGATACAAAGTAAATTTTTAAATAATAAATGTAACACTGCGGAACAATTTTCAACATAATTCCAGTTGACTTCGATTTTCTAGCTTTTTTAGACGCAAATAGGCATGCTGATTTCAAAACTGCAATCAGTTTTCTTCCATCGCGTACAGTTTTGTCTCTAGAGCATATCTTAGTGCGACAACTCTAAGCTCGATCATGTGCGACCTCCCTCGAGTGGAGAGGGTGGGGACGACCTTGGAGACCAGTGACAAGGTCATACTTGTCTATACTGTTCAGTTACACATGAGACAGTATGGTGAGGGATAGTTACGCTCTATATGAATTGTATTCCAAAGAGACGTTCGAGTTCTTGTCTGTATACAACGTAAGCAGTTAGCAGAAATTTTATCCTTTTATTTACATACGTACCTACACATATTGTTTCGTCTACATACGTACTCTTTCCTTTCTTTTAGATCATGTCTGCCTCTGCTAAAACTCGTCGTAAGTGCCTCTACAACCCTGATTCGTTTTGTTATATCTGTGACAGTTTCACTATTCCCAATCAAAGGACAAACATCGGCGTATTTGTCAGGCAAGCTTATTTTGCATATTTTAAAGTACAACTTGATGACCAAGATAAGGTTTGGACCCCTCACAAGATGTGCAAGTAGTGTGTCGAGTATTTACGGATGTGGACGAAGGAAACACGTGATAAATTGCCATTTGGTATACCTATGGTTTGGCGAGAGCCCAGAGATCATTCAAGTGACTGTTACTTTTGTATAGTAAAAACGTCAGGATATAACAAGAAAAATAAATGTAAATTGGAGTATCCTAGTCTACCATCGGCTATACGCCCTGTACCTCATTCAGCTGAAATCCCAGTGCCAGTTTTCATTGAACTACCCTCTTTTGAAAAACAGGAGTCTAGTGAAAAACTAAGTGATAGCAACGATAAAGATTTTGAAATTAACGATGACTCAATTCGTAAAGGATTTGACCAGCTTGAGTTGAATGATTCGGCACGAGATTTGGGACTATCCAAAAAGGCTTCAGAACTACTAGCATCACGACTGAACGAGGAAAACTTGCTTGAAAAAGGAGCGAAGGTATCCTACTTTCGAACACGAGAAAGTGCATTTTTGCAGTATTTTCGAAGTGAGGGTGGCTTTGTGTATTGCCGTAACATACATGGTCTAATGGAAAATTTGGGAATTCCAACCTATAACGCATCTGAATGGCGACTGTTCATCGACAGGTCAAAGCGGAGCTTGTAGTGTGTACTCCTCCACAATGGCAATTTATTTGGTGCAGTCCCAATTGGCCATTCAGTTTGTTTTCGTGAAGACTATGGAGACATAAACCTCTGCACAAAAAACTGGGTCTCATGAAGTAATTCGTCAAAGCTGTGTCAACCGAAGAGAGCTGTTTCGTCTTCTTTCTTCTTTCTCCGGTATCCGTTATACTCTCACAGGTGTTGGATATTTGTGGGTTCCGCGTCCCTTACCCATTTCTTCCATCCTTTCCGGTCCTTTGCCATCTTATTCATTTCTTCTATCGTTTTCCCTCTTGCTTTTCTTATCTCTTCTATGTACCCCGTCCAGGTGAGTCGGCCTCCCTCTTTTCCGCTTCCTCGTACCTTTGGTTGCATTACCTTTTCGGTAGTCTGTTTCTGTCCAATCTCAGTAGGTGTCCTAACCATTCTAATTTCTTCTTCCCACTTTTTTGTGTTATCGTTTGTTGTTTTAGTTTTCCTATGATTTTCTTGTTTCTAATGTGTTTCATCTTGGTTTTCTTTCTAAAATACTTCATTTCTGCTGCTATCAGTTTTGGTTTGTGTTTCTGTTGTAAAATCCAGGTTTCGCTTCCATATAGAATCGTTGTGAAAAGGTAAAGGCTGGTTTATTTGACGGTCCACAGATTCGGCAGCTCATTAAAAATGAACATTTTATCCGGACAACGTCAGAACCCCTAAAGAATGCTTGGTTGTCAAAAACCTTGTCAAGGACTTTCTTGGAAATAAACGAGGCACAGAATTTCACCGAAATTGTCCAGAAACTCTTGGAGAGCTTTATTTGCTGCATAGCCATCTTGCTGACTTCCCGTAAAATCTTGGTGCAGTCAGTGATGAGGAAGGTGAACGATTCCACCAGGATTTGAAGGTCATGGAGACACGGTATCAAGGTAGATGGGATACACATATGATTGCTGACTATTGTTGGAACATCAAGCGAGATTGTTCATAGACTGAACACTCCAGGATCAGCGTACATTTTTGCCTTAGTATGTATGTTTTGAAGTAGAACTTCACTGCTTGTACACAATTGAGGTGTCCGGACGCTTCAGTTTGATTTACAGTAACAATATATAACCTATGTATGAATGACATGTATATCTTGTATGTTTTTTTAGGGAAAAGGGAGGGCACTCTATAGAGTAAAAAGTTGACGCGATAGAGAAAATCTGGGGTCATTTTTGGACCCCAAGTGACAGATCTAACTAAACAAAAATTGTGTTCCCCAGTGTAATTAACAAAAGAGTGAAATAAACCAAATAACTAGTTGACAAAATTATGTATTTTAAAATTTCATACAGCTGTTGAACTGAGATATTACTCTTACGATTCAGTACAAGTATTTACGAAGTAATTATAAATTAAATAAACTATCTGTTTCTTTGGCGCCTATTAAATTTAACAAATAAGTTCAATGCAGTTGGAGTTACGCGGTTTACTACCTCTACTATATTCAGTACACAGAAAGTGTGTGAAAAAAATTCTTAATAGCGCTCTTGAAATAGAACTTATTCGAATAAACAAATTTGAAAAAACTATGGAATGGGTTCCCACAGAAGCGCACATAGGAAAAGTTGCAAGCAACGAATAGAAGAAACATTAGAACAAAAATAAATTCAAAATGGTGGATTGAGGAACAAAAAAGGGTGACGAAAGTAGCTGCGAATCAGAAGGCGATAGACACCTCAAATCTGAAGAGAGCGGGAATTTAAATAATTATTGTATTTTTTTAACAAAGTCAGTGTTGAATTCTGTCCTTTTTATTAGCAATAAATGAAAATTGTAATCTCTAAATCATTATTCGAAGCTCCTTGGTGTATTTTAGAAATTTCTTGTAGAAGTTCAAAAGAAGGATTTTTGTAGAACATAATTTAGTTTCTCTTTATTTTTTTGCCTACTGGTCCTGGAGCTCTGAATGTCAGATTGATTACTTCTTCAACAATTTTTAAAGATTCAACAACAGTGAATACAATTTCTTCCAATTTTGTAGTTTTTTCTGGCAGCCAGGAAAACTTCGTTTTTATATACGTCCATCCGTGTACTACCTTTTTATCTTTAAAGGCTTCCTGCGATCAAAATGCTTTCCAATAATGTTTACGAGTTTCCAACATGTTTGCTTTCGTAGAAATTTCACCAAAAAATTTAAATATTTATTTAAATTTAAAATTAAGAACTAAATTACAAAAAACCAAGAAAACAAAATTTTGATAGAAAAGGCACTAAATAGGCAAAAACACCAAAAAATAGTTAGAAATTGCAAAATAAAATATGCGTTTCTGAAAAGTACATGCTCTAAAACGGATTTTAAATCGAGTCTGCCTTAGATTTCTCCATTTATAAAACAAGGCGTTTTGCCTAACTATCCTGTCTTTCCTAATTACTTTAAGAATTTTATTCTGATTTGCTTAAAATCTACATAACTATAAGATTGGTTGCATATATGTACTAGGAACTTCCTTTACGAAACACAATATAATTTTAACTAAAAATAAAGCACTTCAGTATTAAGTTGTGGTTTGTTTGTTTGCTTTTGTTTCTTCTTCTCTAGTAACATGCATTTCCACTATTTTGCTGAAAGGGGTTTCCTTCCGACCTTGAACTGCTTTTAGTTGCCCGTATGTCATAATAACGCGCGGGAGCTGTACTAACTTTGAGCGCATTGTAAATATTATATCCATGTTTATAGGACGTGCCGGGTTGGTTTATAGAATGCTTATCTAACGAGTGCTCTAGAAAGTTGTTAACCCTCCTACGAACAAACGGATCCACGTTCAACACACTTGTATTCATATTCAGATAAAATTACACTGTTAAAATAAACACGAACCGAAAATAACTTTGGTAGTGCGGAAATACCAACTAACCGTAGGAATTTTTCAAATATAACAGCAAAAAATTATTAAAGAATATCTATTGAGGTACTTTTAGAATTTTACCCTACAAAATTAACCTTGAATTAGGAGACAATAGTTAAATGGGGTTCGTCCATATTACCAAGAGGATTTTCGTTTTAAGGGCAGTGATTTTTTGACGATGGACGAAGTATTCTTTAACATTATTTTAAGCAGTACATTGCTGCCACAAAGAATTTTTGTAAAGAATCGGGCAAACACTCTTGAAAAGTCCAAAGAAACTTCTGGTAACAAAATTCAAAAGAAATCCGCAACGAAGGTCTTGCAACAAAAAGGATTCATAAAAACAGTAAAGTAGAATAATTGATGCAGCAGATTGACAATCATTTACAAATTGTCATTGGAGTCACAAAAATCAGTTGCAATCTAAATATTGTTGTTAAAAGTAATAGCAATAACCGTAAACAATGGTTGAAACAATAGTTTACAACCTTTGAATTATATATTAACTTGGGTTGAATATAATATAAAACCATAGCTCTGATAGCGCGTATTCACACTGACCCACCGTAGTCCCTAATGCCATAATATTTGGGTGTATGTAACTATACTATTTCTACTCAACATATCAATAGATAGAGCGTGGTTTAGTGGTTAAATCACTGGACTCCGATGCGGAAGGTTGGTGGTTCAACGGCTCACTGCCTGGCGGGTGGCCTATCCTGTCGCTTTAAATAATTGGGTGCCTGCGTTCGAATAAGCAAGGGGTAATAATGCGTTTGTCTAATGCGTGATGCCCACCATATAATCACGTGTCATAAATGTGGCACGTGCCTACCTGACCTGAGAGCAAGGATTCGGAAGCTCTGACTTTCTGCTTTGCAGGTCAAACTCCTTCAGAGGGTGTAGATCCCTACCATTATTTTACAATAGGCAGGATTTACGCGCAGATGTAGTGGAAAATTAAAAAAATGTGCAATGTTTTTAAGGGTTTGTTAAACATCTAGTCTGGATCGTTACAATTGAACACATATCTGTCGTGGATTTTCTGTCACAATGTTTTCCGCTGCTGTATGAAAAGTCCCACAACTTCATATTTGTGTGTGACTAAACTTTGTAGGATGTTACTAAATATTAAAATGATTTTCCGTGTAAAATAACTGAAAGGTTTAGGATATATATATATATATATATATATATATATATATTGCTGTGTTATATATATATATATATTATCGTGATCCTCGTTTGTACCGCTTGCGCAGTGTCGAGGCGGTGTGGGGCACGGCTAAGCTAATTTGTGCTATGCATAACAGGGCCCGCCTCTGCGGGTTACCGTGTTGGTGCGAAACCATGCTTGGCTTGCCTGTTGTGTGTGAATGTTTTTGTTTATGGTCTTGATACTCCTCTAATGCGACCGTAATTTGAGGAGTGCCATTAATTTGATCCCTAATGGCAAATGGAGACCGGGACCCAGTATCGATCCCCCAGGGAATTAGAAAAATTTCCGACCCTGGGGAGATTCGAACCGGGAAGCGTTTGGACTATTACATCCAAACCTTGGCCCTCTACCACTGAGCCAAATTTTAAATTTGATAATCTGTTTAATAGTTTGATTTATTGTGACAAAACATAGCATATATATATGACGCTAGCCAACGTGGGGTAATTACAATTTGTCAATATAAAAACATTTTATTTAATAAATTTAAGATAATTATGTTATGGGGTTATTCATAGCAATATATACAAAGGATTACACAGCTTGTAGCCGCATTCCTACACCTAAACGCCACTTCTCTCTATTTTGTGCTACATCTTCTTCTAGATTTCTATTTCTCATGGTATCTCTGATACAGTGTCGTTCCACGATTTTCTTGGACGCCCTCTTTTCCTTTTTGCGGGTGGTATCCAATGAAATAACTATTTTGGCCATCTTGTTTCCTCCATCCTTAACATATGCCCAAACCACTTTACGCCCTTCCCCTCTATCCGTT
This sequence comes from Limonius californicus, assembly GCA_014611495.1. Lineage (NCBI taxonomy): Eukaryota > Metazoa > Arthropoda > Insecta > Coleoptera > Elateridae > Limonius > Limonius californicus. Next base: position 26,900 of record JABXWE010014162.1, read on the forward strand.
CCACTACATTTTCCTCATCGTCCATTCTTCTTCTTATCTCCTATCTCGTTTCTTACTTTCAACAGTTTCGATACTCGAGCACTTCGCCTCAAATAATCCATTTCTAGGGAGTTTTAATTTCTTTCTCGTTGCTGCATTCATAATCCACACCTCACATCCATATTGCAGTACAGATTCTACCGTTACCTACCGATTCCCCTTTTTGTTGTTTGCGAAATGTGTTTATCGCACTACACTGAATTTAGGTTTCCTATTATTTGCCTGCTTTGCTCGATTCTGTTTTCAATTTCCAGCATGCTTTGACCATCCTTGGAGATGATAGTGCCAAGATATTTAGAAGAGTCTACTTGCTGAATCGTAGAGTTGTCATCTATTAGTATTTGATACCTAGCGTCTGTATTAACAGCTAAGTGTTCCGTCTTCTCTAAGTTTATTATTAATTCGCACTCTTTATAGCATTGGTCCAGTCTTCGGACATAAATTCCAAATCGAACGCGTCTTGAGCAATAACCACTTGGTCATCAGCAAAATTTATAGAGAAAAGATTGTTATTACCAATAGGTATCCCCATTCCTTCTACTCTTCGTTTCCATTATTTCAGTATTGATTCTAACTATAGATTAAATAAAATCGGTGATAAACAACACCCGTTTCTAAGACCTTTAGATGGATATCTAACTCTCGATAGTTTATTGTCAATTTTTACAAAAGCTTCATTATTTCTATATAAGTAATTCTTCTTTGATGTTTATTAAAGGTTGATTTATGTCGAGAATAGCTAAGATGGTAAACAATTTAGCCCTAGGTACTGAGTCGTGGGGATTCGGTGGAATAGTGCGGATACGCGCGGCCACGTGTGGTCACAGCGAAATGTGGCCGATCGGCTGGAGTGGTCGACCGCATTTCGCTTAGTTAAGGTTAGGGAGCAGATTGCATGAATGTCTAGTGTGTAAGGGACGCCCTCACCCCCCCTGGAGTATGAGCAATGAATGCAAGGTGCGCTTCTTCTTCTCTCGATGTTCTCTTTTCCAGTAGTTGTATGTGTATCATTTTGTATTCTCACTTTATAACTTTACCGAATACTCTGCTAATAGTGCTAGTAATTCTTAAACCCTTGTAGTTATTGGGGTCACTCCTTTTGCCTTTCTCAGGTATACAATGATCACTGTACAATGTCTTCCATTCTTTAGGAATTTTATAGGTTGCAATGCACTTATCTATTAATTTTGTAATACGATTTATCAAGTTATTTACACTATATTTAATCATTTCTGTGCAGATTCCTCCCGGTCCTGGAGATCTTTCATTTTTCATTGACTATATGGCTTTCTGTACTTCTTCTGCAGTTATGTTAATTAACCCTCCTCTAAGTCCTTTATTGTAATCGTATACATAGTCATCTCTTGCCTCTATTAGAAGCGATTTGTAATAATTGGTCCATTCCGTCATTGACACTGTATTTAGACTTTTGTCTTTTGTGTTAGATTTCATTGTTTTTAAACTTTTCCACATTTCTGTTGATTTTGAACCACCTATTCGATTTTCGTTCTCAATACATCTACGCTCCCACATCAAGTTTTTTTTTCTTGTCTTACTTTTCACTTTACTTGTGTCTGTAGATCTTTATATTCATTATATGTTTGTTGTAAACTGTGTGATAACCAGTCGTCATATGCTTTGTTCTTTATCTTTATTAGATTCTCTAGTTCTTGGGTCATCCACATTTTAGTTCTTCCCTTGTGCTTTGTACCTAAAGCTTCCTTCGCTGCCTGATGCATGGCTACACTTATTGCTTTGTGTTCTTCTTCTATATTGTATTTTTCATTGTTTTTTTTTAGTTGTATATCCAATATTCTTTCATATGGATCCTTAACACTATATTGGTCTAAAAGGTTTAAGTTATAATGTGGGTATAGTTCCACTTCTCCACTTACATCATTCGTTCCTATAGTATGCATAAAAGGACACATCACTTCCATTACTACTGGTGGTTCGCTCCTCGCTTCACTCGTACATCATTGATTTTACTTAAAGGATTTTGTTTCTTCATAAATAGATCAATAATAGATTTTTGGTTTAACGATGGTCTTGTCCAGTTATACTGATGTACCTTTTTATGCTGAAAAAATGTATTTAGAATGTTTAACTGACATTGTTAGCACAGGTCGATTAATCTATATACCTACTTCTGCATTCAAACCACCTGCTACAAATACTTGTTGTTTATGTTTTACTTCTAGTTGTTCGCTAAGTACTATGTAAAAATCTTCTTTTTGGCTCTGTTGGAGCCTATATTGATAGAACTATTATTTCTCTTCCGTAAATTTTAATTATCAATTTAATGCATCTTTCATTTACATATTGTATATCTGTTATCCGCGATGCTAATTGTTTTTTGACTAGGATGGCACCACCAGCACTTGCTCTTAGAGATTTCTCTACAATTTCAGAACTATTAAAGTAAACCCTATGACGCATAACTATTGTTTTAGTTAATGTGAATGTTTTTTGTATCATACACCCTAAATAATGGAGCTGTACAAAATTCACAATCCTTTTTTCAGTAATACTCTGTTAAGCCGAAACCTTAAAAATAAGCTGCCAAAATAACCAACTTTTAACGCCATAAATATTTTAAATTTTCGTCGATAAGCATTTGAAGGCTTTTACCGAGGAAAGTTTAGGTGCTTTACTCCCTCGTGATGAATTTTCAGGGAAACACGTTGAATAAATTTTTATAACAAAACTTTGTTTTAGAGCTTCACGTAAGAAGAAGCGATCTTTGATATCAATACGTTATCATATATCTATAGGCATAAAAAAGGAGCAGCCGCGTAAAAATTCTGATCGAAAAGTATTAAATTAGACGTTGATATGCGGAACCGTATTGGTAAAAGCCTATTAAACATCCTGTGGGATTATCTACATAGCGCATAAAAAGGATGACTTAACTGTTAATTGGGTTTACTGAATTCTGGAAATGGTTTATGCATATTAAAAAATTGAAAGCTACATTAACATAATATTTGAAAGCCCACACTGGTAAAAAACTGATCAATATTTAAACTAACAACAACAACGGTTCGCACAACTATTGGTTATCCCTCGGACGGCGGATATCGGATCTCAAGTGACTCAATTCTAAACCCCTACTACTGCTGTTTTAGGGATCTTTTTATGTAACCAGCGTAACAAAGCAAGTTCATAATAAGAGCTTGTGGTCCCTACCTGTTTAATATTTCCACCCTAAAGAGCAAAATCTTTAAAAGATAAACGCGAGAAAGACAACTCATTAAAGTTTATGTCTCCTGTCAGTGACATCTTAAATGGCATCATAAACTCTCATATCCTGTTAGATATCGTGGAGGGCCTTCTAAACTGTTTTGAATATCCTTCCACAAAGGCTGTGGATGTAGTTTCGTGGTTATATTACAAATTCCTATGAAGGGCGAGCCGAATATCCTATTCAACCCTTTTGTTTCTGAAGTTATTTAAAATAGCGTGAAGTTGAGGTTTCAATTTTTACTCTAGGGACAACATTTATTTTGTAGATCAAATCGAATTTGGGATTGTATAGAAAATATCGTATTGGCCACTAGGTAAAATAGAGGGTTTATGGATAAGCTGCTTTTTTCGCAGAAGCGTTACGCAATAAATACAAAATATGAACGAGATCCTAACAACAAGATTATTAAAATATAAAGCAATTTCATTTTCAAACATAACTAAAGTAAAGTTCTCGATTGATTGTTTCACCTTTAAATGTTTCGCCCTTCCATCTCTGTCTCTTTAATTAATTTATTAAAAGGTTTAATCATTAACATTTAATTGCTACAACTTTTAGATCCAAATTCTAATCATTAACTAATTTTCCACAATTTTAGAGTTCTAGCGGAGACGCTTTTCCTCATTCGCAATCTAAATATAGTATGTTTGGGGTAGATGAGCACTCCGGAATTAAATAATTATTCTGCCTGGTAATGGTTTTTTCTATCAGAACAACGAGAAACTTCAGCTTTTAGAATAATTAATCTTCGAATCAGGGTGAAGCTTCGTTTCCGGATTTAAATGATTGTTTCATTCAAATAAAAATGAACTTTTCTGATTGGCACAAATAAATGTCACTGCGATTTTTTATTGACTGATGTAATCGAGGAGCCGGGATTATCGATTTGGTGCTTTGTTTTTCTATTGGACAATTAAAAATTAACTATGAGAACTGTCGCATATATTCCTAGTTACACAATAAAAAACTTATACATGTCTAGGTACTAAATAAACAAGATGCATTTGTGCATTGCGCCATTTTTGTAAGAAAATCGTTTTTTACCATACTACTGTTACCCCCCTTACTCATTAACCATTCATGCAACATCACCCTAAACGTAACTAAGTGAAATGCGGTTGCCTCAGCCGGGATTCAGCCTATCGGCCGCATTTCACTGTGACCTCAAGTGGCAGCGCGTATTCGCACTGTTCCACTGAGGTCCCGAAGGAAAGCGTTAATAATACTAAATATTAATAAAATGTTTCTTTCCTAGGAATGCTCTAAACGAATTCCACTCGTTTATTAAAGATTATCGCAAATTTACTCTCTTTTACAACTCAATTGTGTTGCTTTAGGCAACCAAGCAATACAATTTCGTTTGTCACAATCGAGTAAATTTAAATTCGATAATCTTAATCGAAAATTCCAAATGACATTCCTGCTTTGTATTAGCGCTTAACAAACCATTTATGAACTTCGCTCTCGTACCCAAATAGTTTATTAAATAGGTTGAAAAAGAACTTTAGCTGTTAACTTAAAAAATTTAACAGTTATTTTAATATTAAATTCAACAAGCACATTCATGTTATTTGCAAACACACACCTGTGAGATTTAAATGGGGGTGAAGATATTTTCAATTATTCTGTTTACAGCTCATTCGCAGGTTCAGTGGTGTCATTATAGGGGTAGAAATATTTGAAAAGTAACTATAACGTTTCTATGAATCCGTGAAACGGAAAATTTGTTAAATGATCGTTCCCAAAGTAACTGTTTAACAACGTAAAATTTTTTTGGAAACTTAAACGTAACTTTCCCGATTTTCCATTTCCTGTTATGAAACAGTATTCGAAATAAAACCGTAACACACAGTAGATGTTACACTCCGTCCGAAGTTTCCTGAAGAACCGTTGCCTTCACTGGTACGTTTTATTTCATCACTGCTTCAGATTGACTCATTGCTGTTACTTATACAGGGAATTTTTTTAATATTCATTGTACATGTAATTGTCTATGTATACTTTTAGAAAGAACACATCAATTATGCCTATTACGTAGGCAACCAACTATACAGAAAACTAAAAAAAAAAACAGACGTCACTGTAGTTGTAAATTATTTTAGAATAAAGGTTATGTTCAATACTGGGTTTATATAAATAGGTAAAAACATTGTAAAAATCCGTCCAGGTTTGCAAATCAATGTAAATGTTGACACTCATTAGATTTAAAATACTTTAAGAAACATATACACGGATTGCAACTCCTGAGTGTTAAGTTATGTTTTCATAAAAAAGTATTTTGTCTTGCCGATACCCATAGAAACGTATAGAAAATTTGGTTGATCAGACTGTACAATGAAAAGGCGTTTTGTTTTTAAACACCAAATGCGAAACTGTCACCACCAATGGTAAACTGACACTGCATACAATCATAAATTTCGTTTATGTTGCCACTAATACTGTATTGTAGCCGTCTGCAGCTTTGACAAGTCGCTGTCATTGTAATATATTTCTTTGTTTTTTTCTTTTGCTACTCTCACACCCCCTATGTTTTCGCAGCGTTCCTCTTGCATTTGCTAAAACCGTTCTACGCGTAAATTGATTTCAACGTTGAACGCCAAAATGGAACGCGAGCACATCAACTCTGCCCAAGCTGGGGCGGATTTAATGCGTGAATGTAAACAAAGTATTACCTTACACAGTCAAAAAGTCCTTCCCGAAACTGCGGTTTGAACTTAAGGATGTTCTAGATCCTTCAATATTGTTTTTGGATTAGATTGAAAAATACCCAATATTTAACGAACCATTTTCTAAAATATAACCAACCACATTTTGCTGCCTTAAATTTGTTACCTCAAACATTAAAACTTGGCATTTCTAAAGAAGAAATTCGATCAAATAAAGGATATTTTAGATGCAAACCGCGAGCGTGCGTAAAACAGTATCGGTCTAAGGCTATGTTTTTGTTTTATCGCCCCAATATATGCTTCTAAACGGCTTTGGTCTTTCGGATTGAAGGTGTGCACGGTAGGGTAAGTCCGCTATTCTGAAGGGTTGACATAGGGAAATTTGCCTGGGGACAAAGGAAAATCGAGGTTTCTGAAACCTTTACAGGCCCAACGTATTCAAAGTTGTAGAAAATCGTTTATTCAAAATTAAAAGGTCAGGTAATTGAAGACAACATCGCTAGGGGAAGAGAAACTTTACGCACGAATAGGACAAATTTAATTAAACTGATTTCAGTACGATTCAAATTAAGATATTTATCGTTTTGAGTTTAAGAACATTTCAATTAATTTTAATGAAGGGATTTAACGAGCTAAATTCGAACAGTAGTGTCAGATTCAGATAAAAACTGATTTGATTTCGAAAATGCGGCGAGTTATTACTCTAACTGGAAACACATTTGAAGCAGCTTCAAATTGAGGTAAAACTGCAAATTAATATCTAAACTTCTGACAGATTAATTATGCTCTATTGAATTAACTGAGATTCTTTTAATTTAATTAACATCGAAGATGTGTATCTAAGCGGCGCCTTGAATTGTCACCAATTTACAGGCAATAAATTGACAATTCGAACATCTGTGGTTAGGTTTGATTAGCTGGAAGTTCTGCTAAGGTTCTATAGTATCCTTTCTCTTTAAATACCAGGATGTATACAATATACAGATTTTCCAAAATCTACCGATATTTGCGGATTACATAAATTGTCCATAAACACTGCAAGCGTATGGGGTTTAAATTTATATTTATGTATATTTGACATTCTCACCATACATGTTTGCATTAATTAGCATACCCTGTTCCAGGAAATTAAAGGCTTTCTTGTCCCAAAACATAGTAGTCATCAACTTTCAGTACTCGAGTGTTTGCTTGTACTTTTGAGTTTTGGAGGAACTCGCGTGCTTCCACTGCATTGATTGTAGCTTGGTTTCTACATTTGTGTACGAAGTCCAAGTTTCGTCGCCCATCATAATGTGATTTGGATTTGGCCAATGCAGAAGCAATTCATTGGTTTTTGTGAACATCCGTCAATATCTTTAGCATTCACATGGTATATAATCTGAAATACTGTAACCTGTTTGTGACAATATTATACAATACCCTACGTGATATTTGAGGAAAATTTACGAAATTTTCCACGTTCTAGAAATTCAATCACCAAACCCCGTCCCGAAAAACAGTAGCATTTGAATGTTGCTTGGTTTTAACATTTGTATACGAAATCCAAATTTCGTCCCCAGTCACAATGTGATTCCGGTATTCATCGCCATCAGTTTTGTAGCGATGCGGGAAGGCCAGCGCAGAGGTCATTCGCTTGTTTTTGTGAGCGTCCGTCAACATTTCGACAACCACCTTGCACAAAGTTTGTGGTAGTGTATCCTGTTCGTGACAATTTCATACAGTACCGTATGTGACATTTGAGGAAATTTTGCGGCCATTTCACCACCTTCACAAACTTTATCCTTCAGTTTTTCCACAAGATCGTCGTCGACAACAGAAGGGTCCTACATCGTTCTTTATCCTACTCTTTGTTAGGCCATTTTTGAAATTCCTTCATCAGTGTCTAACCTTCCCTTCATGCATGATGTCTAGATCACAAACCTCACATATTGGACGGTAAATTTCGGCAGCGCTTTTGTTTTTTCCGTGGAGAAAGCGAATCACACCGAGCACTTCACACTTGAAGTGCTGTGCAATCATAGTGTTTATCTTTTTACGCAAATCTTTTATATCACATAGAACTAAGATGGCTTTCAAGGGGTAACGTCTTGAGAAACCGGAGTATGAGAACGTATTTTCCAATTCCCTTTGGCGTTTTAGGCTGCCTTTCCTTGTATATTTTAGAGTACTTAAATACTGAATAGCAGTTTGTAAGACTGCGATATTAACATAATAACAGTCACTGACCAAATTAACAGATTCATAAAGATACTTGCTTTCTGGCCAACTTTAATTGGAAAAAACAAGTTTAATTCATTCCAGTCCGTTCAAGAACTCATGGAATACTTAGTTAAGGATGATAATATGATGAATTCTGAGAACGTGTTTGCAGATATGCATGTTAGTTTGCACAATTTAAAACGTAGCTCATTGACTATTTCCCCAAAGAAATTCAAAACAGTTATGACAATCACAGATGGGTACTAAATCTGTTTTTCGACAGTTCCGTTGAACAAGCTGAAATTTCAACAAACATGAAGGAAAAACATATTGAAATGTCTTGTGATAGAATGTTGAAACTGGATTTCTTTTCCCGTAGTGTAGATCAATTTTGGAACAAAAGAATGCAAGAATACCCCGAGCTTGCCGACAAAGCTATAAAGTGTTTGGTGTCATTTGCTACTTCATTGTCATGCGAATTAAGTTTCTCTCGTCTATGACGCCCATCAAAACAAAGGCACATACATCGCATTAATGCTTTGACTTTGTTTTTATGTTTACAGTTATTTATGTTTAGGGTTTTGCATTTACTGAAAATTATAATATTTTAATTTTGATTAATTTTAGTTTACTTTATGAACTTCCGAAATAGATGTTTTGTAAAGACATTTTATTTTATTTCGAAAATACTCCTGCGACCCCCCCCTCCCCCCTAGGAGTCGCGACCCACATTTTGAGAACCATTGGTCTAGCGAACAGAATGGCTATTTAGTCGCATCTCTTCTTCCAATTCATTGTCGTGGAAATAACATATCGAGATAGTTTGGACTTATCTGCTAAAAATCTTTGGTTCACCATCGCACCGATACCATTTGTTATTAATATTTTTATTATAAATTGTGGATCATACTAAATATTTCATTTAATAATTTTTTTAATACTAATACTAAATACTAAGAAATGTAGACCACAATCTACTTTTCTTATTTTCTATCATTATTATTATTGTTTCTTGGAGCTTTGTCGTCTTATAGCATCTATAGCTTGGTAGTAGCTTCTCTGCACTTTGTAGATGCATTTATACCAATTGAATTGTTTGATTTGTTAACTCAAGTTGCCGTTAGTCTGCGCGCACGTCATCAGTTATTTGGTGACGTCACCCCTTACTACGTTTATACAGCGTAAAATGAAAATGTGCAACCAATCACATTAAGTGCTCGTTTGGTTGCATACTAATTTTTAGAATCAAAATGTTGATATATAATTTAATAAATTTTCTTTTTCCAAGACGATCCTGGGCGAGATATTTATTTTCATAAATTAATAATAATAATCAGTTAAATTAAATTTAATGCAGTTTATTTTTATTTACATTTGCCCACTAAAGGTCCTATTTATTATTGAAATAATTGTTTTTAGTACCAACAACAAATTGTGTTACTCTTTTCCTTTTTTGCGTTTCTTTTCTCCTCCATCATGTACATCAAAAACTTAAAACTCAAATATACCGTGTAAATTTATTATAGCGATGTACGTTTCTTAATTTCTATTATTCTTCAACATCGCTGCCATGTTTGTCTTCAGATTCCTCTAGATTTATTATTACTGGAGTTATGTCTGCTCGATCAAACCCAATCTCCCTTTGCCACCACTCCATAATAATATTATTGGTATGGTTGACAGTATCTTGCCACATCCTCTTCGAGGATTATCTTTCTGGAACCGAAACCCAATATTATGCAGGATATGCCCTAAAGAGGTAATTCCACCATGAAAGATATCTTTTTGTCTTAAAATTTGTAAGTGTGGCTCTGGTAACATATTGTTCTAAAACTAGTACAATATTTCTGGTTTATATTATAAATCAAAATGTAATTGCAAGATAATTAAATACTGTTCTTAACCATGTCGTATACAGTATTTCCAATGGCCACTTGATCAAAATCGTCGATATTCGTTTTTTCTAAAACCTAGACTTCTTGGGGCTTTGTAGGGTTCACCTTATACCTTTTTTTCCACACATTCATACTACCGTTCCCCCCGGAACCGTTTTCGCATTACTTCAGGGGGTGTGGGCATCCCTTACATACTGAACATTCATGCAACATGCACCCTAAACTTAACTAAGCGAATGCGGTCGCCCCAGTCGGGATTCGATTCCCCCAACGGAGCGACTGCATTTGCTGTGACCTCGAGTGGCCAATGCGTTCTCGCATTAGACCACCGAGATCCCTTGTAGGGGTTCACCTGATACAACGGCTTGTGAAATACCACTCACTGTTCTCAAACTTATGTCTAAAGCAGCAGCAACTCTCTGAAAATAACAATCAAACCATAATTCCACGATCAATTCATCTTTCAATAATTATGAGCTCAAAAATATAAATACAAATACTTCTCTCACAGCCTTTAGAGGAAGAAACGGACCACCATTGATTCTTTCTCGTTCTAAATAGTGTATTAGCGATGCAATAAGCTCTTTCGATTTACTGGGAATAGCGGCCATTTTTCGAGGTTATGTTTACCCCAAGCACTCGAAACGCTTGCAAAAACTAACACTTAAGTTAATAAAGAAGGTACACGCGTTTCCTGTGAAAAGAACCATTTTTATACAGTAAATGAAGAATATTACGATGAAAAATCTTAAACTGTATATCACATTACATGCAAAACACGAATTCGTTTTCAGAGCGACATTTGAACATAAAACAACAGGGCGCGAACGTTAAGGAAACAAAATCCCTAGTTTTCATGTAGTTTCGTATTTTACACAGAAACTATGAAATATTAAAAATCACAATCGTAACTGTTACAACTACGTAACACGACCTTACGAATAAACATGATTTTACACCGTAATTTAACAAAAAAAAAAAACGGAATTTTTAGTTTTCTGGAATTGGCTGCTACACAAGAAAAAATGTCTATTGAATGTACACCATTTTTGTTATAAAATATTTTGGTAATGTTGCATCCCTATAAATATCTGGCTAAATGTAACCACAGCTTTTTTGCTGGTCTTTGTATATACCGACAAGCACTCATGTGAAACTAATACTTTCACATTCCTAAAATGTATGCATTCGCAAAATCTAAATCTAAAATTTGATTGTTGATATTATATTAGTATTTTCCTGTAATGCTAATATTTACGAAAAATTATATGGTATTCTTAGGTATATAAGTATAGGGTATATCGGGGTGCATGTCAAGGAAATACTTAATTTTTTGGTTATCTTTAATAGTTCGTTAAAAACAATGGGTGTGTATATTGCATCTAAATATGTGTTATTGATATCCAAAAGCTTTCACTTATATTGTCTTTAAAAATCACCCTGTATGTGATTTATAAAAATTGGGTTTTTTGCTCATATTACCTTGCATCTGGTTAATATGAGCTCTAGCCAGGAAAATATGAGCACACATGTAATTATTTTTATTTATTTAACTTTAATACAGGTTTGCACCAAAAATAAAAGGCTGCAATTATTTATATTTATTGAACTTGAATACAAGTTTACATAAAAAATTAAAGGCTGGTTAAGAAAGAAATGTAGGCTAAATAATCAGGTGCCCAAGTCGCAACGGTATATTTTAATTTTTGCTGTAACTCTTGTGCATTCAATATGTGCCCATCTTCGACATGCCATACACTTGATCCAGTTACTTCCTGTATTTGAAAATGATTCTCCACAAAAAAAGGCAGTCTGCATCTTTATCGTTTTGATTTTCACTTTTTCCCTTTTCTTCTTAAATTCCTTTTTACTCGAGTTTCTTTTTGAGACAGGAATCTTCTTATTTTTTCCTGCATTTTCCATTGATTCGTTCTTGTAGGGATTCTCTATTAATACGGTTGAATGGGCTACTTTGCGTTTCTTAGCACAACTAGGTGCTATTTTCCTGATAGGAACTGGAATAAGATCTCTAAAGGAAGAATTCAAATGCTTAGATGTAGTAGCTAGTTCTGGACTTTCATCGACTAAAGTTCTGTTGCAATTCTCTGATTTTTCAGGAGATTTAGGCATATTCCGATATTCAGCAATTGTGGGTGTTTGAGGTGGTGTGACTTCAAAGTTTTCAACATTAGTCGCGGTATTGTGAAAAACTTTATCAGTTACTTCAGATGCAGTAAAGTCTTCTTCAGTAAATAGATGTGGATTAAATGGGTGTAATCAAGTTTTTCTAAATCCTGAAAGTGCATTTTTCATAGTTGCTCCTTTACCATACGCCGTATTAAACAATTCTGGAATATCCTTCTCTGAGAAAATTCTTCCAGGATGCTGAGTCATCGAAGTGGAAACTGCTTGATTATACAAAGTGTTTATGCTCTTAAAAACAGCCACATTAAGTGGCTGTAACTTATAAACTTATGCGTGCAATGGGAAGGAAGAGACAGAAGTATAACGTTGTTCTGTCTCGCTTTTAAAATTACAGACAGGTTCTTCGTATGGGGTGTATGGCCATCGAGAATTAGAAGCACTGGTTGGCGACGAACATCTGGCCTTACAATTTTTAAAAAATGATCAAACCATATTCCAAACAATTCCTCAGTAATCAACCCAGATGAGTTAGCAAGTCCAATTGCACCTGGTGGGTCTTTGTCAAGAAGGTCGGGACGCATTCTCACCCTTGGAAATACAAACATTGGTGGAATGAACTGTCCAACTGCGCTGATACAGCACACGATTGTAATATTTTTACCCTTTTCAGCACTGTAATAGCATCCGCGCATTTCTTACCCTTTTAGGCAACAATTTTTCCAGGTTTGTGGACCGTTGTGTACCCAGATTCATCGACATTAAAGATATTTTCAGATGGAATTCTAATTGTTTCACCATCTTCGCTAAGAATTAGTGCTTCTAAGTTGTCGAAAAATATTTGGACTTTAGTTTTGTTAAACCCAAGGCAACCCTGTGCATAGATGTCGCTTCGGGTTTTCTGACTGAAATTTGTGGGTTTCTTTTAAGGAAATCCTTAAACCAGTCATCACCTGCTGATTTTCTGTATTTATTAAAGGGGTTATAGATACCATTTTATTCACTATAATTAAAGAAGTATCTTTTTACGTCTTTCATACTGAAACCAAACAGCCTTCTCTCCATATCAAGAAGTACTTGGACTAATTCCTTCCCTTGTTCTAATGGTAACACACTCTTTCGTCCCAATTTTTCCTTCAAAGAAAATTCCTGACCAAGACGAGTTTTTTCCAAATAACGCCTTAATGTTTGTCGTGGAATTTCTCAGACACTTCTCCATCTAAAACAAACTTAAGGGCGCTTTTCATGCTGCCAGAGGACCAACTAGATCTTATATCCTTCTTCATGCGAGTTTTAGGTATTCTTCTATTGTGGTTACCATTAAAACAAATTTTTAATAATTAAAAATATTGTCTTTGGTCCTAGCGGTAATATGAGCACCCAAGGTTAGCCTATGCTCATGTTACCCAAAACCACAATGTTTGGCTAGAAATTCATTTCACGAAAAATGACTCATGGTAACAGTTTCTTACCTTCAACAATAGATGCAACAATGTTATGGATACTGACAGATCAAATTAACTCACAGCCGCAATAATAACTTTTACACTATAATCTTTACAAAACCCGTAAAATAATCTTAAAATACATGAACTTTTGCACGTAGAAACGTAAACATCTCCAAAATGACGTTTAGCGACGTCGCAGATGATTTAATCGTTTCCTATGGCATTTCTAATTCAATTTTGCAAATGTGCTCATATTACCTAGTATGCTCATATTTCCCAGATACACCCTAAACTAATAAATAGAAATTTACATCGTTGGTTCTTGACTTGTAACGAATTACAAAGTTCTACAAAAAATGAATATGGAGCGTAGGGTGCTAAAATTTAAAATAAATAAATTAGTCAAACAAGTAAAACTTCTTTCTATTGCAAACTTTCTTGGTTCGGAGTTTTTACTAATTTGCCGGATACAATTTTATATTTCTATTTTAGATTCCAACCGAGTATACAGGGTGATTATAACCGTCACCACGTGTAGCTGAAGTTATTTAACCCCTAAGGTACGCAGTATTTTTTTAATTCAACGCATTACGGAGATATGGGGCTTCCAAGTTTTTTACATCAATTCATAAAAGATATATATCTTTTCGGTTTCTTGTCCGATTTTGATAAAATTGATTATTTGGAAAGCTAACAGTGCAAGACTGAAAATTAAGCTTGGACTATTAGCTTTTCAAACAACGACTTTTATCATAATCGGACAAGTAACAAAAAAGTTATTTAAATTTCAGTGGATTGATGTAAACAAATTGAAACCCAACATCCGTCATGGTCCGAATTTAAAAAAATTACTAGGTGATTTAGGAATTAAATAACTTCAGCTATAGGTGGTATCGATTTTTTTATCAGCAGCTTAGATTTCAGATTCTTTAGAACTTTAGATTCTTTTAGTTTCCGTTTAAGAAACTAAAAAGCTGTTGGTATTTTTTATAATACACAGAGTATATTAAGGAAAATCGAAGATACTTGCGTTTAAAACGATTTCAGATGAAAACAATGTTCAGATTATTTAAAAGGGTCGTAATTAACGCCCGGTAATTTAATGCGGTTTGGAGATTAAAAAAATACTAAATGCTCGATAAAAAAATGAACATGCAGTATAAAATAATAGGAAAAGCCTTATATTTTTTATAAAATCACAATATAAAATATACAGTTTGCACGCTAAGTCCTGGTGGGTATTTTAATCAAATGTGCACTAAAAAAATATATACGTGCTCGATAATTTACGTTCACTATTGAATGAAATTTAATCTAACCTAACCTAACCTAACCTAACCTAACCTAACCTAACCTAACTTAACCTAACCTTTTTTTCCTCACACATTCATACTATCGTTCCTCCCCCCGGAGACCGCTTTCGCATTACTTCAGGGGGGTGCGGGCATCCCTTACATACTAAACATTCATGCAACATGCACCCTAAACTTAACTAAGCGAATATGCTGTCGCCCCAGTCGGGATTCGATCGCCCCAATGGAGCGACTGCATTTGCTGTGACCTCGAGTGGCCAATGCGTTCTCGCACTAGACCATCGAGGTCCCTGAACATAACCTAACCTAACCTAACCCACATTTATCGAGCCTATATTATTTCTATCGAATATTTATTAATTTACGAAGCATGTGAATTTGGTATGGAGCAATCATTTTATTTATCAAGTGTCTATTATTTTTACCGAATATTTATTATTTTAACAAGCATGTAATTCTATATCGAGCATACATTACATTTATCGATCGTCTATTAATTTTATCGAATATTTAGTTTCTTGTCATGCATTTGGATATATTAACTGGAAAATTTAATATGCTTTGGGAATAAAATATCGAGCACTTAATTTGTTCTCTATTTAAAATATGTTTATGTAGTAATGTAGAGTCAAATTGTTCTTGTTTCGTAACTAAGAAAACTACTTCTACTAGAGTTAATCCTAAATGAGTTCTGTAATAGTATGAGATTAATTTTTAAACAACATTCTTAAGACTTCTTAACTGATATAACGTACGCAAGCACTGCTCCGGTTTCTAAGAGAAGCTAAATAAGACGTTACTGAAGTATATACTTTTGAGAGCTGGCGAAATGTCGCAATATTTTATGCTACGTCTGAGATTTAGATCTCAGTGTGTAGAAATGTGAGCCTTACCATAATTGTACGGAACAACCGCTGTTTACCGGCATAACTTAACTAATTGTTTGGAGAATGTGATGGCAACGTGTACCGGAAGTTCCAACGAAACTACACTCTAAGTAAAAACCCTTTGATTTATGATCTAAATCATGTTGGCATATGTATCAGCTAAATTGATGTTGCGTACAGACTCAAAAGTGGGTGTGAATTTGCTCAGGTAATTAATTTGCGAGAATAGTTCGTTTTCATCCGAAACCATAGCAAAAATTTAATGCCATTGACTTACAATTAAAAAAGCAGCATGCAAGAGAACAAGAGAAAAAAGGTGGAAATCTATGGATTAATTGGCTTAAATTGCCCTTCATTTGATATGCAACCCAAATAACAAAGGCCTAGGTGATTTGGGTTGCATATTAGCATACGGGCTTCAAATTTGTTTGCGAATCAGCGTCATTACTTTACGCAATTTTGTGATAGCAAAGAGATTTCTTTATTTCCTTTTTAAAGTGTCTTTGAAGATTAATGACCTTTGTGTTTTCCTTATACAAAATACAGCCATCAATTACGTTAAGAGAGGATTTATCTTGTCTTGGGGAAAATCAACCTAATGCAGTGTTGGAAAATAAAATATTACACTTTTCAAACAGAACTGACGAGCTTAATCTAATTACTTTCACACACCCGCAACAAACATCCTTAATTCCGTGCAAAGTAGTAATGTCTCTATCCCACGTCTGGAAATTGAATATTCGATTTTGAGATAAGTATTTCCCGAATTAGGTTACACCGTATCGAATATACGAAACGGGCGCTATCCCTAATCTCGTTGATGCATGAGAGCACACTCTTTCAGGAATGCGATTACGCATTGAACGACGTATTGACAACATTTTCACCTCATGTCACCTCTTTACTTTCCTCCTAGCAAGCTGTATGGAGTAATAACAGCTCATGTAGGCGCCAACGAGCTGACATTATCATTACATTATTTATAGCGAAGTCATCCTGATATAACGACATTTGATATAACGACATTGCATATTGATGGCCTGTCAAGATCCAGAAGATATCTGATTTCGTCTAAAGGGAATCTTCTTTTCGCACAATGAATATTTCATTTCCTTGCTTAATGCATACTAAAAGCTGGCTCGTGGATAATCAATGATCGCGTTGGCTGAAGTTTGGATTATTTGGCAACCGCCGCATAGTTTCATAGTGCACTCGACTGTCATAATTTTTCTTTGCATTCCCAAGATTGTAAGCATTAATTAAATGGGTAACTCACTCCTACGCGGCGTTGGCGTTGATTTAGAAGCCACTCTTGTATCAGGAGGAACTTTAGTAAAAATAAACTACCTATTTGAGGGCCGTAAATGCTTACACATTCGCACCCTATTCATGTGTTATAAATAACAGCTTCTTTAACGGTTGAAACTTGATTTTGAAGTTTATTGCAATCTAATCCGAATAAAAATAATGGTTTTCTGAATCTTCCAATTTTTCAGCATGGATATGTTGTTACTGTAGACAAGGGCGCAAGGCAATGTTAAATTTCTAAATATCCTTCGCAATCTTCAGCCTTTAATCCGTATAGATAAAACATGTTTAGGATGTGATAGTGCTAAGAATAATAACTTTACATCCCAGCATGCAATTTTTCAAAGAACTTGTGAAGCGTGAGACGATATACTATTTTATCTCAAGTAAGGTGGTGGATACATTCAACTCGAAGGTGGAACGTAACATTTCTGAATATGTTTAAGAAAAGAGGTGATGTGTTCGATGCTAGACGTTTCTAACTGTTATTCTATTTTACTACCTTCGCATAGTCCCAGCATGGGCGTGCAGTGCAATCGCGTACATTTTCCATATTCAAATTTTGACAAATTATGCCTGTTCTAGTCCGAATCCAAAAAAGTGATTTTATAAATGTCACTTCGTATGAGCCTGTGTTTGTGTGTGCAAGGTATAACTCAATACTTACTGAGCCGATTATAATGAAATTTGAAATAGCCCAGTACAACGATAACTGCTCAATTCTAGCAGCTTTTCAAAGTAAGCTGCAAACGGTAGTTCCAGTTTTTTATAAATTAAAGAAAACAACTTGTTAAACAGAAATAAACAATGATTTAATATCTAACCAACTATCTAGTTTTAAAAATAACGGAGTTAACGCTTCTTTAAGATCTCGAATTTATCGCTCGTTTATTTTAACATTCATTATAAAGCAAAGGTCATTTAACAACGTTTTCGATATAAAAATTTCCATTTCCCAGCTATGGATTAGTTTAGGATAAATTTGCTGTGGAAATGGCGATCTCCTAGAATTGTGGAAATACTTGAAAAATAATTGTTAAAAATTCCATTGCGAATTATTTTAAGACGTGAGTGCATAGATGGTAAAACTTGATTTATTTATAACGGCTCTTAGTCTAGAGACTTTTTTTGAATGATGTCAACTGATATGTGTAAATTTCTATGATTATATTAATTGTTTCTTGCTTTTCTTGCTAAAATTGTAATAAAAACAAGAACATTAAAAGTAATTGTGAGAACAAAAAACTCATTCAACGCCATATTCGCAGCAAAAGTTAGGCCTAATGATTGGTTAAAATCAGTTGTCTTCAAATTAAATTGTTCGCAGTGTAATTCTGTATACATAGGCCAGATAATTAGAAATTGTATAGTGCATATAAAACATACGCTCATATAAATACCAAAACACAGGAAAATCTAACTACATCAAACACTTGTTAGAACACAAGGATGCATTGACATCAAAGAATATAATAACATTTCTATACTCCCGTACCATGTATATGAGCAGGGGTCCTACAGATATTTTCCCGTCCTGCGATCGCCACTACCGCTTGTCTTGGCATTCATTATCGTTTAACCCTCGCAATTTCATGGTATCGTCTATTCCCTACTTCTACGATGTTCGAGGCCTTCCTCTCTTCCTTCTTTTTACATGCCGGTACGTAAATGATCTTTAGGCCACCTTCCCTCACCCATTCTCATCACACCACCGTACCATACCAATTGACTTCGTTCAATTCTGTCGACTATTGTAAACGTGAGGTTTGCACATCGTCTTATTTCTTCGTTCGGCATAAGCTCCAATCGAGACACTCTGTATGCTGATTGGATGTAATTCATTTTTACCGTTTGTATTTTAACCTCTCCTTTCTTTTTAATTGTCTAACACTCCAACCCATATGTTTTAATTGGTTCTATAATAGTCTTGTATCTCGCGGTATGTAAGGCTTATTTTATTTGACCATAACTAAGAGTGAAGTGTCTGTTTATGCTGGCCTAAATATTTGTATTCCTGGCATATTCTTCTATGACGATAAATGTAGTTGTGTATGCTTGATGCCTTTCCAAATTCACAAACACACTTTAACAAATACACCTTTAATGAATGGCCAAAAAGAGCTCTTAAATTCTCTGCTGCTAGATGTTTTGGAATAAAAATCCAGAACC
>JABXWE010014163.1:0-37745 GCA_014611495.1 Limonius californicus
CTTAATTATAATGATTATATATAGAATATATTATATATTCGTAAAGAAAATTTGAAGATTAAAATAATTACGCAAAAATATACAGGGTTCCATTAAAAAAAAACACAAATTTATTCCATTGCTCCGTTCCTGTAACCCATAGTAAACAAGTGAGGACGTCAATGGATTCTGCAGGAAAAACTATGTAAAAGACTAATTTAAAATTATTCTGCACACCTAATAATAACCGAGATAAAAACAATTTTAAAAATAGCCAAATTTTAACAATCACTCTGTAGCTCCCTAGCCCATCGCCATAGCAAAGATCTGTTTGCGCTATTGTTATTTTCTCAAAAAAAGAGCCCGAGACTGCTTAGTTAGTTATTTGATATCTGTCATGGTTTCCGAGATACCCTGCAAAAACATCAAAAATGAGACACCCTGTACATGCATAACAAAATCAACAAATTTTAATCTACTGCACTTTAAATAATATCTGTAAAACTCTCATGCTAGTTTTGCATAATACCACCATAAAACTGAATTTTTTACAAAAGCTGGACACGGAAAGTGTTAGTAGAAAACATTGTTTATAGTTAATCTATTGCTTCATCTTTGACATTGTATAAGTAGCAATTAGTCAAGTTTAGAACAAACTTACTAAAATGGCTAGTTATTACGTATTTGAACAAATAATGTTAGTTACTGTGTAACTGAATGTTTAACGTCATCGTGCATATGAACTGATACCATTCTAGTAATTATGCATAAAAGCTACGAACAGTTCTGAATTTATTCGCTATGAGACTGTCACACAGCGTGTAGAAGGTTGTTTGGTAATTCACAATTCTCCTCGATCTTTAACCCAACAATGGTATGGTAAGGTGGTATGGTGACTTCCTAGAAGAATTTAGATGACACTGCTATTGTCCAGATAATCCAATCTTCAGCAACGCATGTCGCTTCACGTAAGCTATGTCCATCCATCTTTTTCATTTGATCTGTCCAGCGGTTAGGTGATCTGCCGAGTGACCTACACCCATCTACTTTCCCTTCTTACAGAATTTGTTAGGTTCGAAACCTGACCAAAATAGCTCACCATAGATCATAATGGTACCATCAAAAGGCAAGTTTGGATGTTAAGTTCTTGCAGAACAGAACTGGAGTTGTTGATTGATTGCCAGAGAAATTCGTAGGTCTCTTCTATATACTTACATTTTTAAAATAATTATTTTCTGTATGTCGGCCATATTTCCATTGTACAGGCCGCTTAAAGAAATATAACAGAATAGACTAGTTGTAATTTATTACCTTCTGTTATGACTGAATCATTCCAGATTTTTACAAATTTAGCTGTCGCCCTTCTTGAGATTAATAGGCGTTCTTTTTTCTCTAGTTGATATCCACTGGTGTTTGTAATTACCGGACCTAAGTAGTTGATAATTTCTATAGTTTCATATCGGCAACATTTGTCTTAAACATTTACTATATTTTTGAGCATTTACATTAACATGATGAGTTTTACGGGAAACTCCCAAATACGGCTTAAGATAGGTAACAGCATTGGATTTAGAAAAATTCCCAGATCCAGGAGGTCTGAAGCTTATTTTTAAATGCGAATTTAACGATTCCGACTGTTGGTCTGCTGTGATGCTTTGAATGATTGGTCTGATGTAATTACTGGCATTATTGTTTAGTTTGAAAACGCATATGTGTAAATGGCGTTGCAGTTGATTACAAGTCACAAAACTGCTGTATTCAATAGCCCTAATGACTATTTACATGCATTTATTTCCATTCGAATTACTCTTAAATAAACTGAGTTATCAAATAACTGCAAGAGGTAAAAAAGTTCTCGATATAATCAATCAATTTGAAACAAATAATAATTATAGTAGTCAGTGGCGTATCACAGTTAAAGAGGGAGATAATAAAGGCAAGACATGTTCATGAACCTTAAAAACAAACCACCATGTACATCATTTTCCGTCAAGGTATTCTAGCACCGTTGCTGTTTCTAAAGGATATTTGTGTACCAAATTTCAAATCAAAATCTCACATGTTGTCCAATATATTAAATATAATATCAAATACATTGAAATTTTCAACACCTTGTATCTTGAAAACTAAACTATATGTATGTAGACAGGGTGTGTTAAAAATGGCGGATAATATTTACATCATGCGATTCTACGTTGAAAACCAAGCAAAAAACTTTAGTACCAGTTTATTGTTAATCCTTTTGTAATGGAGTTATTGGACACGAGTCGGCGTTTTGGTCACCAACACCATTCGGCGTTTTGGACATGGTCGGCGGAAAGGGAGTCTGCGTTTTGGGCGAAATTTCGATCTGGCGTTTTGGCCATTCGATGTTTTGGGCAGTCCCCGAACAATCAATTAAATGTGTAATAATTTACCTAGTAAAAATATGCAAAACAGATGCAGAACTACATTTATTATTATTAAATGTAAGCTAAAAGTTTTGCATACAATGCTTAATGTATTACCAACGATTAAGCACTTACAAATGTAAATTTATACATTTATATTAAAACATGAGCAGTAACAAAACAATTCGTAAAATAAAACTTTCAAATCATTTTGCATTTAATATAATTGGGTAATTCGCAGTTAGGAATACCCTTGTATAATACGCTACGTTCTGTTATGGTTTAAATGATAACCCAGATCTGAAGGCCAGTGAAGGTTCTCGATAAAGTCGATTTCTATTAATAATGAAATCAATCATTAAAACTTGTAATTAGATATTCTGTTGCAAATATGAGAAAAATAATCTTCTAATTAAAATTTATTAATTCACCCGCCACATCCTCAGTTTGTATTACAAAAATTCTTTTCTGTTAAACTTCTTCCGCATAAATAATGTAATCTAACAAACACATCAACAACCAAAGCCCATTTAGACATTTTGGAATAAATGATCTAGCATCTATTATAATTTTCTTTCGAGTATATACTGTGCTTTGACCAATCAGTAACAAGTATAGGAGATATATATATATATATATATATATATATATATTGTGATGATTTTTGATTCATAAGTTCGGTTAAATGCATTTTCTAAAGATCCTCGTACATTTGGATATCTTGGAATTCGGTTCCATTGTGGTCATTAATAACGGGCAAACCAAGACGCAGATAATTCTTGCTTGGTCTGAAACACTGCCAAGTTCATATTTTGCATATACCTGTCACAACGGATTATTACTAATTCTCATTTAAATGTCTCTATATTTAAAAAAATAGTATAGAAAGATACAATAACATGCTTACAGCTTGGATATAAGCTTAGCTCTGGATTTTTTTTTTTAATTTACATGTTAGTATGCAGCATTAATCGGAACATTTTGTGAAAATGTGTATTTGACACCTGTGGAATGCGGAATGTGTATTAGACGCAGCTTTCGGAAATGTATAGTGCATTTCTGAAATCAGAACTTGGATAAACAGTGACGCCGTTAAGATATGAACATTTTTATAAAATAATTTTATCTGTCAAAATATTAATTTTGAATTTTATTTAGATCCAAGTGCTCTGTAATTTTATGTATTTTTAGCATCGTTGCCTTGTAAATTTTGTCAGTTGCTAAGATAGTTGTTGACAAAACAATGAAAAAGAGAGCGTTCTCTGAACTTTGGTGTGGATGTACACATTTTGTTGAGCTCCTAAAGATTTAAAATTAATTATAACATTGTTTATATTAAATAAGGTAATAGTTTATTGTCCAGTGTAAACACGAATTTCATTAAAGAAAAAAGTAAGTCAATATTACTTACCAAATTAATATTGAATTAAGTGGATCCTGTATGGAATTCGTCGATTTGTATCCAGTTTCACGCAACAAGATTTGTATCATGGCGCAGTTTAAGTAACATTAAGTTCAAGGACGTTCCTAAGAAAATAATTGGAATTTGGACGTAGAGATTACATTAGAAAGGTAAACTAATTACACATACCTTAGCAAGCAGCACGAGTCTTCCTGAGAACTTCAAAATACAACAGAAAATTATAATTTAACCTGTTTAATTTTACAAAGAGCACTTTAGGCATTTAATAGGTTAATAAAACGCAGAACGGCGATGACATGTAGAAAGGTCCAACTGAAGTTATCTGCTGACTGTTAATTTATACCAAATATCCATTTTCTCATGTAATCGTAAAGCGTATCTGAACCGACTTCTGAGATAGAGTACTTATGATCTTCAGTTAGACAGCGGTATTTCAATTTAAACATTTTGGCGACAAGTTTCTAAAAGTTGTCACCTGGCACCCAACTTACCTTACTTTAATAAAATAAAAATTTAATAAAAATATGATTGCGGAATGCAAGCTAATCTAATTAAGTTCAATTAGATTTAAAAATTATTTATCATATCATAACCGTAATTTATAACAATATATATAATAATAATATATAACTTTTATTATAACGTCACGTAATGTACCATTTGAGTTTGTTAATAATTTGCCCTATAATAACGACTACTGCACGTCCATTTCATATGATCAGAACTACCCAGTGGTACATTAGACAATATGAAATTCGATAATTGTTAAAGTGATATTTAACATTTTTTAATACAAAATGCTATTCATTTAATACATACAATTTATTCTAAATACAAATAGAACTTTAACATTTGTAACAATGTAATCTGATTAGTATATATTAACATTTACATCGCATTTGCAGTCAGACTTGGCGGTATAAGGTCCTGAGTGTGTAGTTACACCTGAAGATTCTGACGGACTATAGACAAGAACCTCAAAACTACTCTCTTGCCACCCACTTCCGTCTTTAGTTAAATGTATTGCTTCAAATGCGTTGTTGATAACGAGAACTTTTCCCACATTGAAACCATCGCCAGCATTTCTTCTTCCGATAGTGACAAGATGGGGTCTGTCATGGCCTCCAACTATTAATTGTCTATTTCCGTGCACTATAGTAGCTACATTTGCATCGCTGTTAGTTGGAATCCACTGAAAATGTTGTGGATGTGCTGAGCATAGTATCTGAAAACCAATTGCACTTGTTTAAAATTTATTGACTTTACCTACTTTTTTCCAAGGTCAGAGTATTCGTATTGCATTGTATTCATACGTTAATTCTCTACTCCTTCCCCGACCTCAACGTTTTCGTTTCCCCAATCTCGCGTTGTACAAGCCAGGATTACATTACATAAGGTACGTATTCGTGTTTAAATTTATAAAACTAGTACAATTTTCAATGAATATAAGAAAACTAGATGTACATTGTATACTTGTTTGAATCAAACTTAGTTAACCGCAACCAACCGTTTCCTAAACAATCTTCGCGGAATTTTGCTCAAAAATGGTATACTTGTTAGGTGATTACTTGGCATTTACGCATATTTACAAAGTACATAACTCACATTTCGACACGGCAAGCTTAATGTTAATAAAATTATGATAGCTGTCCAAATAAATATCAATAATAATTTCAGATATGGAATTAGATTATAAAGCAGTATTTGCAATAGCGTTCATGGCAACAATGATTTCATTGTAAACGCTATTTAGGAAAAAAGAAATGCTGTTCGCTTAAGGATTTTACATTCTATTCTATGACACAATATAGTAAAATAGTTACCTTAACATCATCAGTAATAGGGTGCTCTGTACGATCAAATTCAAAATACATTTTCTTGGTCGTTGCACTTATTTTTCCCGGTACAACTACTCCAACTTTGGGATATATAGTTTGACCAATGTAAATTGGGTCGCCTTCGTTATCTTTTCCTCCTACCAATGCGTCCGATGGTATACTCCCTAGATAGTCACGCCAGTAGTATCCTACAAGGTATTATCATATATTTATTACCTATAGGTTTATGCATGCGACGGTTATTCTGAAAGTGTTCATTGTTAATGTGCATGCCACTACTCTAAAACGTATCTTACAATGTATAAACAACAATTAGGAGCAAGTTGAGAATAAACACAATAAAGTCTATCACTGTAGCTTATATACAGGGTGTACCATAAATAGGTACAAATATTTAAACCAGTAATAGATTGACTCAAGTAGAATTCAATGGTACTATTCATTTTTCAAAAATCATTATATTAATTTTTTTTATAATAGGAAATAAAATAAAATTTTGTTTGAGAACTGCTGATGATACATAGAAAATGCATTTATGCTGTAGAAGGTTATTACCTAATTGTAAAGTAAATCCAAAGTGGCAAACACGTAAACACTTGTCAGGCTTGTGATAACAACAACAGGCCGAATAGAAATTACTGACCTACCTAATAGTATTGCTTCGTGGTCGGTGATAAGAAATTTTTTGTACTTCTATCTTACTCTCCTTTGCATGACATGTCTTTGAACTCAAATTTTTGTTATTATCCTGCGGTACTCAAACAATTTTGGGTCAAATCTTCAATTATTATTTTCTCGTGTCTTAATAATCCCATTGCCAAAGAAATGTTTTTTCTAGTTTGTATATATTGTAATCTACCATCGGATTTAAGATTTGTACCTATTTCTGATACACCCTGTATTTTATGTATAATGACTTTTATAAACTGTTTCCACAATTTTACAAAATAAACATATTTACAAAAGGGTGAAGAAATATACCAGAAAATATTTATTTAGAGGTTTGCAGTGTTTATATTTTTGATTATACTAAGTATTTATACTCGTAGTTTCCACACTAAATTTAGATGGGAAATTTAATATTTATAGACAAATATGAATTCAGATATTATTTGTGTTGAAAATAAAATTGTTACGTTTGTGTAAAACGAGTATAAATACTTAGTATAATCAAAAATATAAAAACTGCAAACATCTAAATCTGAATGTGTAATTCAGAAAAACAAACACTCTAAATTGAAATTAGTTTTACCACGAACTGAAAATTATAATAGTAATTTTTTAATATTTTAATTTTTTATTTATAGTTGTAATAATACTTTTTCTTATGAAATTTAGTTATTTCAAGATATTAATTTTATTATATAGAATTTACATAACATTACATGGGATAGTCGAATATGAGATTTATGTTTTATTAAAAGGGTTTCTTTATTTTATATATACATGGTGGTGAATTTTTTATGTTTACCATTGCCATGTCGGAAACGGTAAGAGATACGAGATCGGTTAAACAGAAAGAAGTTGCGCTTTTTTATGGTGATTGAGAATCTGAAAAGAAATCCTGGCTATTTTGATTCGTTCCTAATACATCTAGAAAAATCTAAACATTTCTATTTCTAAAACAATTCAGTATGTTCTTTACCATTGACACTTTTTCAATCAAACTTTGTAACTATATGTTTCTGACTATTCTGAGTTGAATGTCGACACAAATATTCTCGGTCTTCTTGGTTTCGAACAGTCCAAATATAATTTTCAATCAAGAAAAATGTACAATTGACAGTGAAAAGTGGATGAAATCTGAACCAGAAGTGAAAACTTTCGTTTATAAATTTGGTTATTAGGTGTATTCATTTAAATTGCTATTTCTGTTCGAAACTTTCTTAGATAACTCTTCAAATATTAAATTTTCGAAGAAAGACCCATTTTTTGGAAAACTGAATACTAGCTCAGAAACTGTCAACAAAAACTTCTGTTTACAATCTCGTTCTCAATATATACCTTAATTTATAAATTTTTATACCAATTTTTCACTTGTGTACCAGATTTCGTACACTTTTCACACTCAATTGTACATTTTTGTTTACTAGAAAGAAAGCTTGAAGTTACATACAACTGCATGCGAACGATTTAAAAAAAATTATTAGGTGATTTAGGAGTTAAATAACTTCAGCTATAAGTGGTTAAAGATTTTCGCACACGTTTAGAATCACCCAGGTCCATCTAAATTCCATCGATGAAAAATAGACCTTCAGTAAGTTATTTATAAGACCATGGTGATGTTGGTCACCAATTTGAAAGGCGCATTTTTTTGTCTACCCAAAAGTTTGAAAATCAAAATATATGGCGGATATGTGAAATAAAAACACTTATTGTCGCAACCTTTTCTGAAAACGTCATACGACGTGGTCAAAAACATAAAATTACCAAATTTGTTTGTAACGGTAAGGAAAATAATAATTGTTGTTTGAAATTATAATTTTCAGTTTTTTCGTGATAAATCAGGAACGAATCAAAACATCCAAAATTTCTTTTAGTTTTTCGATCGCCATAAAAAAGAACAACTTTTGTCTAATTTAACCGACTTCGTATCTCTTACCGTTTCCGACATGCCAATGGCCAAAATTCAGCACCCTGTATAGGGGCAACACCCTATCTGATCTAGGCATGTCTTTGCGAGAAAACGATTTGTACAAATACTTTACAATCAAACATATACCAGACAGTGCGTTAAATTTATGTCTGCAACACTGAATTCTTTTAAAATGCATACACGAAAACAAGTGCGATAACGTACCTTCCGTATAAGCATCTGACGCCTGAACAAGTTCTTCATTACGAATAAAAAGTACTAAACACGTCAGCAACAAAACCCTCATTGTAACAGCTTCAACTTCAAACAGGAAATACAGCTATTTCAAGTTGCTTTCTGTATATATCCTACCAGATTGTTTTGGGAGCGAATCTGATATGTATTATCATTTGTATTTTAAAGTTCAGGAAGGTTAGTGGCCAAAATATAGCCTATGCACTATAGTTGTATTAAAATATGCACAAATAATGTGACTTCTTTAAGGTTGACAAAGACAGATGATAGACGTGAACCTCGAATAAGATAAGACAGTACTTACTAATAATTCTTTAAATAATTTTGCTGATAATCATTGTTTTCTGGGTAAATCCGTATCATTAATTTTAATAATACGGTGCAATAAAAAACAGTCGCTTCTGGGGATTTTGTGCCAAATGGGATTTTACAATTACACATGAAAATAAATACGTCAAAAAATTATTTGATTCAGAGCAATAACAAATATTAGTAAGGGAGGCCAAGGACAAGTGTAACACATCCCACGTTGACAAAAATAATTTTAAAGTCACTCAATTTTATGATTAAATTTATGCATTTTTACCTGTATAATGTAATAATTGTAATTCACTTATTCCAATTCTACATCAAGAAAATACTGGTTGACACTAGTTACATTTGTCCCTAACCTGGGGACAATTGTAATACGAAAAGGGACAGTTGTAATGCAAACAGCGTTTATTAATTTAGGTTAGTTAAAAACAAATCTTTATTCATATTTTAAGTAGTAAACATACATGTATATACAACCTAGTAAGAAACAACAGAGGAAAGAAATATAATAAGCTTTAAAATAACTGATTAATCTGCGCAGTTAATGCATGAACAGTACCTTTCTTCGTCCGCACTGTTCGTACAAATAACGTGTACCTACCCCTTGCAGTCCTGGCACTGTACCTAAATTCCACCATTTGGATTAGATGAGAAAAGCTTCATCAATACACGCACAAAGCATCGCCTTCTTCGTCTGAAGATGTTACGAACCAAAGGAACTTTTTCGCCGACCCGCTACAGGATAGGTCTACAGCTTAGCTCAGAGGAGTAGGGGTGGTTCACGAAAACCGCTTACGGGAGAAAATCTTCCTAGTTGTGTACAGGGTATGTCAAAAATTGATGGGCGCCACCTTCCAAATCACAGCTGATTGCAGGTTCTCGTGGAAGGCCAAGAAGCTAGCAGCGTACGGGAAGCGGACTCAGCTTTAATGTGCCTCCCTCCTGTTTATAAAGCTTGCAAACTTCACGCACACACAAATACAAAATATACCTACCACAATAAAAATGTAATAAATTTCAAAACATATATAATTAACCTATTGAGAATAAATGACGATACAAAAGAAAATGACAGCAGATGGTGACATTATAGTTCACTACTACAAACGCTTAAATTGAACATTCAAAAGGAGGAACTCGCTGCTCCTAGCTTACGGCATTTAAAATATTCGAACAAATCTACGTGGCCAGTGGAGTCTGAATTTACAAGAATAATACAATTTATAATTACTTTTTACAATTAACAGTAAAACAAAATGACCGACGACGACTGAAGGTCGTTTTTTGTCGCATAAAAAAAGGTCCAATCCCTTGAATTTTGGAAGTGAAACGCGTAAAAGGGTTTTTTCACAACACAAAAACTAGTTCTTTTACCTTGACTTTCGATGAATGGAGTCGAGAGAAGCAGGCACAATTTTGGGGTGTTTTCAAGATGCAGGGTGTTTTCTGGTCCGGAAAAATAGGTAGACCATGTCTTTCGGGAAACTTTTGAACGAAATTTTCGCTGCACAACCTTCCTAGTTCGTCGCAGCAACGTCACATGTACATGAACAACAAATGGGCTCTATAATAATCCGCCAAAGGCGATCGGCAAATTCGCAATGAATTGGCTTTTAGGGTTAAAATTCCAGCGTGTTTCTTTAAATCCGACTCTTGTAGATGGTTCTGTTCACCCCACGGTGAAAACAGCGATACGAAACTACACACGATGGATACCCATCGAAAACCCAAGCCGCCCCTGCAGTACTTGATTACGGCGCTTATCGCCAGCGACGGAGCCGAAGGAGATGTTAAGTCCAACTCCGCCGGAGAAGATGTTGAGTCCGACTGCCGAGGAAACGCAACGCGAACTTGAATTGCCCAAAAAGATTCCACCGCATTGCGAAATATGGTGCAATCAATACTGGAACGAAATAACACGTGCGACTTCCGAGTCAACATTGCCGAGAAATGTTTTTGATCGGCAAATCTAGCCTACAAAGGGAACTTTTCAAAGGCTCTGCGAAAGTGGCCTCCAATAACTCAATCTTTAAAGAAAATAATGCAGCGCTCGACTTAAGAATGCAATTAAAATAGAATTTTGATTCCTATTAAGCGGCAATTAAAATATTACTTCAATTCAGATGGAGTGGCAAAATCAAATGAACATAACAAAGAACTGTCTACTATCTTTTCCTTTTTTGATAAAGTTTCTTTTAACCCTGATGACTTTTCCTTTATCAACGGTTTTTCTCCTTTTTCAGCTTCTTTTTCCTTAAGTGCTTGATTTTCGGGGGTTTCTGTTAATATGGCTGTCTTTTTTTCTTTCTCTGTGTTTGCCTTTTACTGCTACAGGTTGCTTTGGGAAAAGGTCGAACATTTTCTAATAGTCCCCTAGATTCTTGGGCCTAGAAGAATTAAGCTCTTCATATGTAGTAGTATCCTCTTTAAATGTGCGTAAGGGTTTACTTTCTGCTACATTTTGAATAGAAGCTGGAGTAAAAGGAACAGGGTCATTCTCATAAACTAACCCACGAGGCTCTTCTATTACATCAGGAACATCATTTTGACTTTAATCTAAGAAGCGGTCTGTTAGTGCCGAAGATTCAAATTCAAAATTTCCATAAATATCCCTATTAAATGGACTTCTGCTGCTCACTTTAAACCCCTTATTATATTAGTGGACGTTGTAGCTTTTGGGAGCGCTTGTGGGACGATTCCTAGAAAGTCATATATCGTCATGGTGCATCAGGGATGATTTTTCATCCATGTATCCGTCGAACTGTTCACCTAGTTTTTCAAGAGATCATACACTCGCCGATCTAGTGGTTGCAGCTTGTGGAAGCTATGGCGAGAAAAAGATAAGAGAACGGTGACATTTACACAATAAAAATCTATAGTTGAAAATCTTTAATAGGATTCATGAATGTCAAGAAGCAGAAGAATTTTCTTATCTGCAGACGGTTTAGTATGGGTAGCAAAGTACTTTATGAAATTAAAGAAAGTTTGGTTGTCCATCCATCCAGACCCATTAGCTTCGCCTATTGAACCCACTGACAAGCTGACAGATCAGGTTCTTGCTTGCTAATGAAAAAATACTTGAAATGAAACATGTAATTAAAATTGCTTATAGGTTGTTATTGCAATTTAAGTTTAAACTTGCGATATTACAAAACACGCTGATTAATATTAAAATAATTTAATATCTTATAAAACAGCACCTTGTTCTTGATTTTTGACTAATATGCATATATTTAGCATGGAATTTGCTTGTTTTCAAAGTTCTTCAATAGAGATGCAGTGAAAGTAGACATCGATAAGGGGTTGGATGGAATTCATTTTTTTGTGGATTTTTTTATTGAAAATAATCTGGAGATTGTGCTGGCTAATCCATTCTATCGACTTTATTGGCCGACATCAAAAATTGATCCACTTTTGCTCTATGACAAGATAACAGAGGCTGGATTTTTTACTGTTCAAAGTACGCAATTTGGTGAAAACTCTTCATCAAAAAACCTTGTCAAATATGCATTACCAACAAAGTTACTGGTATTAAAGGTACATTCAGCACTGACTGTCACCTTTTCTCACTGTTCTGGTGTCCAGTGACGATGTTTCATTGCCCATGTCAAACGGTTGAGTCTCTTCTTCTCGCAAAGTAGTGGTTTCTCGTGTGTTCAACATCCTCGGAGTCCAAAATTAAAAAGTCTTTTTCTCGCAGTAGATGTACACAAACTTACACCAGTAGCCTCTGACCATAATTTTGTCTGTTCTGTACCAGTGAGGCTCCTGTCAGCCGACTGGTTGTTCAGCGTCATCTCTAGCAGAGGTTATTTTTGGTCAGTTACTACGCGGCCTATCTTCAGTTTTTATAATTTTTGCATTCTGTCTAATTAATCGAATGATGACTAATTGATTCCACTGTATTAGCGACTTCACGGGTGGTAGCGTCTGCGTTATGATGGAAACTGATTGCATGCCGCTTTTCGTCGGATAATTTGATCTGTTTCTTCTGCAAGAACATGGTGCAACTTTGATGACATGTAACTCTCAAATAAATGTCGTAAATTCAGTGCAGGGTATATGTAAATGAAACATAAAAAGCATTTCTCATAAAAAAGAGTTCTAAATAAGTATTAAGGAATTTATAATCACCTCTATATTGTTCTTAACAATAGGCAACTGTCCATAAGCAACAATGTCTATTTCAATTTTGTAAGAATTCCAAAATCACAGAAAACAGTAAGCGAGATAGTAATATAAATAATTTAAATTTAGTTAATAGAAATTATGTTAAAGTTACGTCAAATTCCATGAAACAATTACACGCTCAGTAATTTATAAAAAGCTGCTTATAATATGTATCATTTTGTACCATTCTTTTATAAGTTTTTCACCTATTTTCTGTTCTGAGAATAACGTGTTCAGAAATTCAAATCTATGAAGTCCGTTGCTTTACTATTTAGGTAACAAAGTTAGCGGATTGTTATGTGGCTTCTACGTAAGTTCCCACTTTGGAATTCCTGTCTTGTTTACCATTTCAAAGTTTCTAGGGTGAGTTGTAAGATACAGGGTGCTCCAAACTTCAGATTTAACCTAAAAAATTGCTATAACACGTGACAATAATAGGAGTCTGGCAAAAAAAGTTCCATGTGTATTCTGAACAGCTTATATACGTTGTTAATGTTACGCAATGTTGTTTAAAAAACCGAGGGTTTAGTACACCAGTTAAATGCAGGAACCAGCTTCTTACCTGTATCAAATAAGTTTATAACAAAATGGGGAAAATCGGCAATAATACATTAACCGTACCGTGGAAATGGGTACTGCATTTCCAATAACGGCTACAATAAGTTTAATTTTGGTTTTGGAATATTTTTCCCTATTTCCTTAGACATGAATTTCAAAATTTACTCAAAATTAAGCAACAATGCAACTGGTCGCCTGTTGAATGAATGACCCATACAACTGATTACATTCCAGCGGATCGTACTTCAGAGGGCATGTACAGCCGTTGGTCCCTGTTACCATACCAACACCGCTGGCTATTATTAATTGTAGTAGAAATAACTTCGGTCAAGGGTACGACTAGCCCCCAATCCTGGTTATAGAGTTAAAGAGTGCTCCTGCATAAGCAAGTAGCTAACAACAATTTAGATTTTAAAAAGCGGCGAAAAAATAAAGGACAGACAAAATGTATTTAATTTTTTAGATATGGAAGATGTTTATTATTTTGTAAAATATTATTAATGTCCACTATGCGTAACAAACAAAACGAAAACATAATCTAACGTTCTATATCTGGAAAACCAATGTATTTTCCATAAAGATTTATCTTGTAAACTACTATCTTTACGATGTGCTGTATACATTCCCAAAATGGAAAAAGTAATCTTTGGAAAACCCTACATACAAAATGTTAAAGCACAACACCGACAAATAGCTATCATGACATGTGCATCATCGTCATCCAAACAATAAAACATGAATCCAAAAAAAGCCTTCCTTGCAGTTTTATAGCATTCCGTTTTGTGTAAACAACTGTAACAGTAACTCTAATACAGTTCCATTTTTTTTACGATTTCATATTAATTTATACATACTTATTGTCACTTATCCTAACGTACTACGTGTGCAGTGACATAATACTTTTTCGGTATGTATTTTATCTTTACAACTAATGAGCATTTTAACACCAGAACTTACGTGCGAAGCAAGAGTAGCTGTATCACTAAGCTACTGTGACAATGCATGATAGCTGTCGAAAGCGTGTAATACATAGAATTAGCAAATAAGATATTTAAAGCATAAACTAGTGAAGCAGATAATTGTAATGTTCCCATTTACAATGAATGCAAGTTTCAAAATATACCTAAATGCATAATTTACAGTTTTTCGCATCAACCATATTAAATTATAAACATTGTATATTTATTATACACACTGACGCCGTTCTTACGGCAATTGAGTTTACAGAGGTCTCGCGAACCAAATACTCAGATTAAAAATACCTAAATTACGGTATTAGGTACGGGCACATTCTTTAGTCAAAATCAATACTTTTCGAAATATTCCCCCTAATTATTGAGTACTAAAATAAAAAAAATGGGTACACTGTCGACGATTTGACAAACCCAAACAAATTTCGTTATATTACATATAAACCAAGAACAAATTTATCTTTGATTAAAACTGAAATCACAATGATTATAAAACTTAATTATCCAATCATCAATCTATAAATAAAGAATAATGTTGATGGCGACCCCTTTCTGGTTGAAATTGCAGTTTTCCGAATCTCCTTCGTACAACCAAAAATTTATTCAAGAATTAAATGTAATCGGAACGGAGACACCTGTAATGCTTATCAACGCCGCTGATAGTTCGAACTGCGCTGCATCAGCTGTATTCTGCATGCGGAAGATAAACTCCAATCGCGTCGTAATATCTGCAGGATCTCCTTTATTTTAATTCACGATAGATAACTTCGGCCGCATTGTATTCGGCAAAAGATATAAAACTGGTGAAAAGACTTCCTCAAAGATATTAGCACAAAAATCGGGATGATTCCCTGGAATTCGCAGCACTACCATCTATATCTAAAATTCCACAATTTCGCTCTTGAAAATTAAGCCTTAGAACGATTTCTAAAAAAAATCTAAGAGTACGTGCACTTTCTACGACAAATCGAAAATAATAAATGCCACACGAAAATATCAAATCACCATTTCCTAAACCGGAAATATACGAATGGATGAAACGAAAATCACCAAAGTCAAAACTGAAATAACCAAAAGCATAAAGTATGCAATCCAAAATGTTATCTTGAAAATTAAATATAAAACAACTAGACGTAAGTAGTCGCACGCTACAATTTTTCTTATTCAAGTGGTCGAAGCTGTTACAAGTAACCGTCGGATTGGTCGGAATGATTTCCTTCAATGACCACCATGATCGCCTGGTCTAACGCCTGGATAAAGTCTTTGATTTATTGTATTCCGATCTGCATATATACCCTTTAATATCTCGGTAATACATCGGTATGAGACAAGTGCGTATGTAAACTTCCTGTTTGTTTTGACCTATAGAACATGTCCCTAGAATAGTACCATACAATTTGGAAACCCAGAAGATTTTACTCGTAAACAAAGTAAAAAGAATATTCCTTTCATACATTTTAATATATAAATATTTATTTATATATAATGAAATAAAATATTTAGATTAATCAACGTTTAATTTTCGAAAACCTCCGTCTACCCCAAACATGTCAATAGTTGTCTTAGGTTTTCCAGCCCGCTTTGTTTCATCTGTGCCGTACTGAGCATCCTCCCGAAACCAGTCGCTATAACTTTCAATTTTCTTCTTCAACGCAGCTGTAAATAGTAATGTTGTAAAGGAATTCACAAAAAGTTTATAAAATTACCGCTCATGTCTTTGATGTGTCCAGCTTCTCCGCCGTACTCCTTAGGAATGACTGATGGATGAAATTCATCTAAAATACCTGTGTAGTTACTGCCATAAAACTTAATCTGAAATATTGGTAATAGTTCATCAAACACGCAATATTATTTAGAGAAGTAGTACAGACCCTTCTTCTTATTTTTTCTTTAATGAAAGGTTTAACTAAACCGTAGATGGTATCGATGTACGAAGGAACATTTATAGCACAACCTCCTTGAAATCTGATAGGATACACATCTTGTAGGGAGCGTACATACAACTGGCAAATGGCTGGGGTTAGTCGAGAAAAGTAAGTCGCAGAAAACCCTTTAAAGTCTTCAATGAGTCGTAAACCATTAATAATGGCAGCGTCGCACTCATTCACAATTATGTCCAATATCATGAGTCTTACTGTCATTAAATCAGCAAAGGATGTATTTTCCCAATTTGCCCATTGTATTACTATGACTACTGGTAATCCTGGATTTGAAGGGTTAATACTTACTGAAAAGCAACTAGAAATACGTAATAAGCATATTATTACAGTTTTCAACCTGCATGAACTTACCCCTGCTCTAAAATGTGTTGAATTTCAGGCGAAAACGGATTCTTCTCATTTATAAAGGCTTTATTTAAAGTTTTCATGGTGTAAAAAGTATCTAATTTTTCTTTGGTTCGCTGAAGACTGAACTTTGCATTGCGCAAGAAGGCAATCAGAGTTTGATCATCTGCAATATAGTTTAATTGAAGTAGGTACGTAAGTTATTTGATGAATTAAAATTTAGAGTACTTTGTTACTACACACGCTAGTCTACAAAAGAGAAAGATTGTAATGTCTCCGTAAATTTTGTTTGTTGTTTATAAAAAACGAGATTTTGGAGTTTGTAGATTAAAATTGCGATTGGTCATCAATCAGTAAACCATTACCTGTTTTAGCTTTCAGATGTGCTTGCTTTGAAAGCCAATCACGAATATGTTGCAGATCATCTTGTACTCTCTCTGGGACCTCATTTAGTTCCGTTTTTGCTTTTTCCTGAAGTTCCTTTGACAGAGGCCGAATAGACATGTTTGTGAAAAACACTGATTTTCTCTGAAAACCGAGAGATTTTATTTTATTTCGACTTACCCACACAAAGTTTCTTTTCGTGGAGTCTTAAGGCCAGTCTTTGTAGAAACTTACAACTGCATCAATAGTTGCAAAGTCCTATTACAAATAACATCCGACAACATAACATACATTTGGATTAATTTCAGGAATGTCAATTGTTTAAAACTATCTAATAGTAAATACATTTTCAATAAGGGGAATCAGAAAGAAATGTATTAAGTTTTTAAAACTTGAGCCTTTAAAGCAATTTACTGATTTATTTTCACGTACTGCTTTGTTTGTCACGTATGTACTACGTACGTACGTATGTACTAGGAAAACAAAATATTTTAGTTTTCTCTTGCTAATCAGCTTATACTTTTTTAAATTATAAATTTTAATAAGTTACAAACTTCAACTATCGCCTAATAGAACTAAAAAACAAATTTCATAAAAAACTTTAATCCGAACATGTGTTTAAATATAAAACTTACTAATATGCAACTGTACACTAATAACTTTACTTAGGAACTGCAACTGTAGTTAGTATTTAAGTGAGTATTGGAAATATTACGTAAATCGCTCGGGGTCAATGTTGAACAATTATTAAAATTATTGCTGATACCACTTATTTTTAATACACCACAACATGTGATTGTAAGTGGTGATCGGATGTAACATATGATAATATCTTCATAATATACCGGGTCAAAATGAAACCTAAATCATCACTATTTAGAATATTTTGTATGTAATCAAAATGAAATTGTATTTGTTTATATTACTTTGTTTGTTATACTGCAGCCACACATTCCTAAAATGTCTTATATCATGTTACCTCTTCAACCCGATAACAACAGCTGGGCTAGAAGTGATCACGACAAGACTTTTGCTTTCGCAAGACCATTAACGAATGTATTTAACACATTTGATTCTCAAATAATTAGAACCGCAAAAAAAGAAATTCAATAATACCTCGAACACCCATCCAAATGTTCCCACCAATCAAGCAGTTTAAAGTAAATGATATCAAGAGTACAATCATGACGGACTTGAATAATAACCAAATTTGATTAGACCTAATCACGGGCAAAGCTTTCAAAGAACCACCAGACAAAGGATTCGTATGTATCACCTACCTGTTCAATGCTATGCTAAGGCTACGATACATTCCACAGCAGTGGAAGGTTTCCACAATCATATTGATTCTTAAACCAGGCAAACGAAATGGTGAACTACTATCCTTTAGACCAATCAGCCTTTTACCGATTATATCTAACGTTTTTGAAGAGCTATTATAGCAGAAAATAACACCAATACTTAGGGAAAACAATATTATGCTCGATCATCAGTTTGGTTTTCGCAGGCATCATGCCACAACCGAATTCATAGAGTGGAAGACATACTTTTAAAAGATTTTCAAGGCAAAAGATACTGTTCGGCTGTGTTTCTCGATGTCGCGTAAAGCTTCGACAAAGTCTGGCATGGTGGCTTGCTATTTAAATTCAAAAAGGCATTACCTTCAGACTATTACGAAGTACATAATCCTACCTCATCAACAGACACTTTTTCGTCAAGTACGGAGACCCTCACACTTCTTTATCTCCAATCAGAATTAGTATTCCCCAAGAAAGCGTGTTAGGCCCGCTCTTATATCTCCTCTATACTGCTGACCTACCAACCACACCAAGAACTACAGTCGCCACATTTGCCAATAATACACCGACATTATCGTCGCATATCGATCCGAACATGGCATCTGACTATCTATAGGCTCATTTAAATAACTTAGTACTAGGGTTTAAAAAGTGGCGCACTCGTATAACTTAAACTAAATCAGTTTATGTGACCTTTACGACAAGAAAAGATATCTGTCCTGCTAAACAGCAAACAAATACCACAGGACGAAACCGTTAAGTGTTTAGGAATGCATCTAAGTAGGCGGCTGTCGTATAAGAAACACATTTTGACAAAAAGGAAAAAATTGGTACTGATATTTCAGAAAATGTACTGGCTCTTAGGATGTAATTTGCAGTTGTCACTGAAGAGTAGACCGCTGCTATATTAGTCAATTATTAGACCAATTTACAATCTACTCTTAGTATAAAGTAATAAGTAAATGGTATGACATAGTCGTTATTTGAAACGAATAGGCTACCGTTCACTGACGGGTCTCCAGGATTCACTCAATGAGGTCTTCCGGCCATTGTCTATTTAATCTTCTAACCACAGGCTGACGGGAGTAGAGGTCGGCAATGAGTTGGTTGGTATGATTTGAGGTGCGCTTTCTACCTTTGGCAGCATAACTCTTAATGACTTCAGTGATGAATGGAACTTTGAGGTCGTAATGGAGGGTTTGATTTCTGACGTACCAGGGTGCATTTGTTAGAATACGCAATGTCTTCGATTGGACGGACTGTAAAACTGTGGTATTCGATGGCTTTCTGCATCCCCACAGTTCAATCCCGTAGGTCCATACAGGTGTTAGCACGATTTTGTATAGTAGCAGCTTGCTTTCCATGGTCAGTTGGGATTTACGTCCAATTAGCCAGTGCATACTTTCTGTCTTTAGATTGAGCTGCTGTCTTTTGGCTTTTATATGAGCTTTCCAGGTTAGTCTCTGGTCGAGGTGAAGTCGTAGGTATTTCACATCAGTTTCTATTGGAATGGGTGAATTATAAATGATGACTTTAGGACAAGTAGGGTGTTTAGTGGTAACAGTAATTTGTACTGATTTATTGCTGTTTACTTTCATCCACCACCGATCGAGCTAGCTTTGTAGGAGATTTAGGTGTAACTGGAGCTTTTCAGAAGCTTAGTTCGCGTTGGTATCACTTGGCATTATTGCAGTATCATCTGCGAAGGTAGCAATAAAGGTTCTATCTGTGGTTGAGATATCTTCAGTATAGATGAGGTAGAGTAAAGGACCCTGCGGTACACCGGAGCTGATGGTATGGTAGTTTGATAACATACCCTCAAACTGGACTTGGAAGTGTCTTTGAGTTAGATAGGATTTTTTAACAGGTGGAAAATTTGGTGGCAACAAAGGCTTTTTGAATATCAAAAAATACCGGCTTCCGCGAAGGACACTCAACCATCCAACAATGTCACAGAATAGTCAGCTACAACAAGGAAAGCTTCGAAGGGAAAAAATTGTGTACCTCGAACGAAGTAATACGCCAGGAGTTCGCTAATGCGACAGCACACTAGTGGAATGCCTACTAGATTCTGATGACGAAGATCCTAGGCTAGATGGTTTAAGCCGATAGATTAACCAACCCGATTCATAAGTAAAGTGTAGTGTCAATGTACTTGTACTTCTATATTATCAAACTTTAATGTTAATATAGGAAAATTTTCGCTGAAATTCCTCCATCATGGCTATATAATATGCCAAAATAATTACTGAATGTTATTACGTGACAGATTGTAAAGTTATAAATAAATTAAGAAGAAATCTTCTATATTATTTTCGGTATGTACTATTTTATAACATTGTTTCAGGTTTCAGAATACGTTCATAATGTCCCCTTCTATTATATAATAATGCAGTATTCCTTTTTCGTTACCCAAACCTGGAGTTTATAGAAAACCAACCTAAGCGCCACAATGTTTCTGGCAGATATTGATATGGATTTATATGTATGCATTGGGCTATATCACCAGTGAAATAAAAAATTTCGGTTATACACTGTACAGTTGTATTTTTGGGCGGGAATCTACTACGACCTACCTTTCTCAAAACCACCTTCGCCGAAGACACGTCGCTCGAAAGGGATCCTACTCGAAAGTAATAAACATTCCGTGATTGTTTAGCAGTTACGCGTATTTGCAAAATATGCAACGTACATCTCGATGTACCTCCTATTACGTAAAAAGCTTTAACTTGATTTTAAAATTACTAGTAGCAATTTATTTTGAGCACTTCGAGTTTTGATGGTACGTTGGTGTGGTAAGTTACCACAACGTCTTCCACTTAAAGATTCACCTCAAATGTATCTTGTTAGTGGTTTATTTTTAAAGGACTCTGGCTAGTCCAGGTGGATTATTTCGTCTGCCTCTTCAATCTCTTTTTATAGTAGACTTCAGGATATATCGTTATTGCCTCATCGAAGGGTGCCTGGTTAACACTTAAGGAAGTTGTATACACAAGTAAAATAACAAACCCGGTTTTAGGAATTTCATTTCTTTGCAATATGA
Organism: Limonius californicus; assembly: GCA_014611495.1. NCBI lineage: Eukaryota > Metazoa > Arthropoda > Insecta > Coleoptera > Elateridae > Limonius > Limonius californicus. The sequence continues at coordinate 21,485 of JABXWE010014163.1, forward strand.
AAATTTACCTGAATGCGGCTGGTGCTTTTAAGCCATGTTATGGTAAAGTTTTTAAATCCTGGTTGTGCAGGTACCTTTTTAAAGCGGATAGTGTACATCTTGACGTGGACTATACCCCTATAATTATATCACCTACGCTGTTAGAAGAAATGTGTTTGCAAAGTTGATGTTTAGTCCTTCTATCACTTATTTAATAGAAATTTTCCTTTTGGATGGACCACAGAGTACCGTATTGTCGGCAAACATTAAACTTGATAGCGACGTGCCGTTTACATTAATTTAATACTTTTTCCTTAATAATTTTTTTTTATATTTAAACACACCCGTCTCATGTTATTTTAAATAAAAGGCTATTTTTCGCAATTTTCATGTGTGTTTCAATATTTATATAATTATATGGATGTGGTTTTTCTTGCAGTTCGCTAATACTGTATAGATGGTATGTATGGTTTTGCATTTTCGCAGTTATCTCTTCTAAACAGTGTTGATATTTGATATTAAATCACATATCTTTTTTCTTATCTTGTGTAGTTTTAGTTCCAGAGCTACTATTCTCTCTGACTATTCGTTAATTCTCTGCATTTTCTTTATCATATTCTTATTTAAGCCACAATAATGTGGCTTGATATCACTGAGAACCGGCATAAACAAACAGCAAATGGAAAAAGTTGCAAGTGTAGCTCCAACGGGAATTACAAACCAATAACGTAATCGCAGGATTCACTTGTATGTAATTATGGTTTGATTACAATTGCAATATACAAATTCCGTAACTAACAATATTTGCAAATGGAAATTTCTCAACATTTTTAAAAGTTACAAGAATTTTAAAATATATAATCATTATGAGCTTCAGCCTTATAAAATAACATAAAAAAAGCGAATTCTGAACATTTTTCCGGGAGACGTAATGCCATCTGAAGCTATTATCTACCTCTGTGTATATCAGAAAGTGCTGAACGTGTTAAGTACATGTTTTACACCCCGGAAGAAAGAATTTATAATTGTTTTTTAAAAATTCATACAAAGCGTTAGATGTAGCCTACGGGTTCAGCTAGTAATAAATAATGGTTCTATACTAAATCGAATTAAGCTACTGCAACAAATCTATTGTTGATAACAACAGCAATTGACGTAAATTCACAATTTGTTGTAATTAATTATGATTACATACAACTTTATTATCACATGAAGTAATAATTACGGAAGCATGCGTTACTGATCTGAAACATAAGGTCAACCAACGTCAAAGGAAATGTTAACTTATAGTTAAAATTTACATTTCTATCAACAAACACTTCATCTACCATATTAAGAAATTTCTAAATTAGAATAATACTTTAAAATCAATTACAATAAACTGTCTGTTTTGTCACCACCTGTATGCGATTTTGAGTACTGTTCCAAAATCTTCTACATTAAAATATTTTTTAATAGTTTCGTGTCTCAGTTTAAATGTCTTGTACATAAATAACCTTAAAGAAAACGGACCATCGAATTAATTTAAAACTAATAATTAAACCATATAACACAGCAGCTTGCAATGTAACATTATTTTGCTTTATTTGGTGAATCAACAATTTATAGCCTTAATTAAATCAACTTGTTTTATGTCTCAATGTTTCCATGAATAATTAATACAATAACAAGGTAAGCTAAATATCTGTTTATATTTATTATGCAAACATTAATGACTTCATCGAAATTACTTTATTTTGCATATACATGCATGAATAAAATATATGTTTAAATGCAACGTAGTATTAAAAATGTATTTTAATTTATGCCAAACAAGTTACACTCAGATTCCATCTTTCTCACTTAGCATTTTTAAATTTTTTAGACGAAAATTATAAGATTCTTAGTCGAACACAAAATATTTGCTATCACTGAAAATCGAAACTGAAGATTTAAGAACTTAATTACAAAAAATGTAGAAAGCATTATTGCGTGGCACGTCTAAAATTCTATTCTTCTGCTTCTTTTGACTAGAGATGTCGCGTTATTGGTCTGGCCTGTTCTTCCACCAACGAAGATATCCAGCCTTCCACCCATCTTCTCGATGGACATCCTGAGGTCTTCTCCTAGTTGACACATTTGTTTGGCATAATCTCCCTGCTCTCATTCGTTCCATGTGATTGTTCCATTCCTTCTCCTTGCTGTTCATCTATTTCACTAAGTCTAACATATTCTTCTTACATGTATGCTTCTCTGTCTGTCTCGCAGTGTTACCGGTACATGACATTTGGGCGCCGTCGTTTTGGCGCTGCTGCTTTGATGCCAGAACGTTTAGGCCCTCAAATTGTATGTACATGTATGTATCTCTGTTACGCTCGAATCCTCGGTTGGGAGCCAACCCCACTTAGCACATTTTAATAACAGTTTGTTTTCAAAAATTGTTATACACTTGTGTAAAATTATGTTAGTGAACAATTCTTTAAATGGCCGACATATGCTTACTATAATTTTTAAATGTGGTTCTTAATGGATCTTTGCTCATAATACTAATTATACATACATTGATCAATAGCGCTGAGAAGTTATACCCTGTCCTACCTCCCTGTTTATTTCAAACGGTTGTCAGCAGTGTTCAAAAACGCTCCCGTTTTTTGATGACTCGTTGCTTTTTGGTATAATTTCGTTTTTGTTCCAAAAAGCGCTGCAAAGCGCACAAATATTTGTAGTTTAAAATGTCTGTAAATAGCTCAACTGTTATCAAATCCATTCATTAATATATTATTTAAAATAAAATAAAATAATATATTATTACCAACTTTTCTGTTTTTTTCTATTAGGTTTTTAATAATGTCTAAATTTTTTCGTAATGTAAAATGCAAGTCAAATAATACCGCACATACGTTTGAAGGTTATTGAACGACAAGCTCGAAAATGTAAAAATATACAGGGTGTTTCATTTAAAACAATGAAATATTTGAAGTTGGGTTTTATTGAATGTGGTTGTATATTAGGAACATCCTGCATAAGATATTTAAATTGTAAATAGTACGGCACCTGCGAAAAAGCTTTCGTGTAACTATAAAATAATTTTTGTATGCCTTTCTTTAGATACTAAGTGTAAAAGGTCGTTTTTTCAAAATTTAAGTAAATGTTGAATATTGCCGAAATCATAAAGGTAAAAAATAAGAAATCTAGAAATGTAAAAATATACAGAACGTTCTATTTAAAATAAAGAAGTTATCCATTGTGCAACTGAAACAAAACCTTAATATTGATAGTTTGACCTTAATTATCTGTAATTCTTTACTAGCTAAAATGTTAAAGCCGTTAAAGTTATGATTGAGTTAATTAATGGAAAATATTAACAGAATACCTACTGAGCAATGTTGAGCTAATATTTAAAATTATAACATAGATAAGCGCACATTCGTCACCGGTTCACGTACGATCAGGAGAGTTAAGGCAGCCTGGTCTTCGGTCACTAGTTGGATGGATGGGAAGGTTGCGTTAACTCTTTCCCACGAGGATTGATCACTATGGGAGAGTAGATCAACAAACCCCCTTATGGGGAAGGCCCTTGCCCAACAATGGGATGTTGCGAGCTAATAATAATAGCTTATAATAAAAAAAAAGCTGATTATAATTATCTATTACTATATTTCAATTAAATCTATAATAAAACAACTAATGATTTAAATTAACAATGAGTATACAACAAACAAAAGTTTGATGACTCATTTTTTCTGCCACTTTTTGCTCTTAACTGAATATCACATTCAAGCCTTCCAATTTTGCTTTGTTTGCAATATACTTATATACCAAATAACTTCAAACGATTACATTTCCTCGCAATTTCAAGTTATGCTGGAAAGCGAAAACCAAAACTATAAACTAGATCATTTTATTAACTGAAGTTGCACAATAGTTTACCGGACCCGGTTAAAAGCTCGTTACAAAGGATAGAGATGCACTTTAGAGTTACCAGTGTACACTAAAACTGGCACGTACTGTAATTGAATTTACGAACACGTTAAAAGCGCATAATCGAGATTTTAACTAAATGAATTGTTGATCAGATTAAAACCTCAGGTTGAATCTCTACACGGTTATGTAAAGTAGTCGCACGTATAGCCCAATTAAAGCAATTAAAACTTTTGCTCAGTAATTTCAAACGCCCTGTTTGTTAAGCTGGAACCGCGACAATGTAACTTCCACTGGACAAGTCCTCTCCAATGTGTCGCCTTGTAAATTGATTCCATCCTTTGCGGTGTGTGATTTTATGACAGCCATTTATCTGCTACCCTGAGCTTTAATTTTGGCTCCACGTCATTCCTCCATTTTCTCACTAGTAGTAGTAGTAGATAGTAGTCTCTACGCTACAACGTTTATACTTTAAATTAGCAACTAAAAATTAATTAATAAAACGAGGAATTTTAACCTTCTATCTTTGAATCTAAATCCAACAAAAGCAGTACATGAGCTTTTTGTGGTTTACGGCTGATATCATCAATCAGAGTTTTAAAACCCTTTTCTAAAAGTTCAGTTATTAAACTCATCGTGTTCTCATATTTTCGCCATGTTCCAGCTGATTTATGAGAATTTTGTTTCTCGAGCGAGTAAAACTGACATTAGGTCACTTTAAAACCCCCCAATTCAAAACGGACATTACAGAATGAGCAGAAGAGCTTTTAAAACGATAGCTGTCGCGTGTTCTCTTTTAAAGCTCACTCTATCTCCTCACATCCTGTCATTTCGGATGAATCATCTACCTTGAACCCTTCTACATTTTATACATGAGTTATTGCCAGTGATAAAGTGTTAAAATATGTTCTAGGTTTTTTCATCACACGCGAAGTGCGCCTGTTGAATTATAGACGCATTGTATTTTATAGCTAAAGGCACTGAGTGCTCGATGAACGATTTCAGGGCAAAAAAGCTTCTCAACTTTTTGTATAACCATTCCGATTCTACCTTTACGTCATTACCCAGTGAAACGCGGTTTTCCAGTTAGATTCGACAGCTTCGGCTCTTTTGAAGTCTAAGCAAAAACTTGGGGCTAACTGGAAAATGGACTGCATCTCGATTTTCTTTTTCTGCGATGTACAGGTCAGTTCATTCAGAACGCTCTCGCCCACTCAAATAAAAAATGATCATGAACTTCTTTGATCTTCATTTAGAGTTAATACGCTAGAAGAAAAACGAAATTTTCGACTTTTGGTATGGGAATATATAGTTTACTTATGTATCTTTCACATTCCAACTTTATTTTATTATTAATCTGATAAAAGTTAATATCCGCGATCAAATTCTAGTTATGTCAAGACTGCTGATTTACAGCTGCCATTGGAAGTAGTAAATAACAGGTTCTTTCTTTGTTATTGTTAGTTGCAAAACTTTTTGTCGGGTTAAAAGCTACTACTTTTCACTAAAAACTTAGCAAAATCAATTAGAACATATTATAATTTTTTCAACTTTAACCAGTACTGTAAGGTTATAATGTTAGAAATACAAACTTCACCGTAAAATGTGAAACGAAGGGAAATTCCTGTAGGGTAAATCAGTTTAACATGCCTCAGTCGAATACGTTTTTATTGTGAAAAAGTAGATATTACGTAAGTTTGAACACGCAAATTAAATTTGTATGCTTTGTTAAACAACTGTTTAATATTTCTATGTAGCAAACTTATGTTTCCTTGTTTTTAAACCCATTTATTCCCATGGTTGCGTTAACGCAACATCGTAGACATAAATTTTTTTAACCCAGAAGAAGAAATTGTTTTGACAAAGTATGATTAACAATACATTTACAAATATTTCGAAATGTCGATAGCATTTTTTTAAAGAATAATCGTATTGCTACTTATAAAAAAATATTAACAAATTTCACTAAATTTTCTGGACAAATACCTTCTAAACTTAATACCTCATAAAATAACGTACCTAGTGTTCACTTTCTTATTACATTGAAGCTGTTTTGGATAAAAAAATATTTCAAATAACAATATCCCGGAAAAAAATCAAATCAATATTTCAACTAACATTTTTTTAAAGTCATTGAATTACAACGTTGAGAAATCGCAACATTGGGATCTTCGATGCAACTGTCTCAATATGCAACCGACGAGTTACCTAACCTCAACTTTGCTCTAAACGTGTTTCGCTGTTGAAGAAGTTTGTATATTGCTGGGTGTGAGTGCCTTCTCAATTATTTAGTGATATAGTATTGCCGAAAGCAGTAGATTTTCCTCACGTTTTTTGTAACGTTCAGGTGTATGACCTGTAGATGTTTTAGAGTAACACGAAACATAGTGATGCAAAAAGACGATTAACTCTGAGAGAATTAGAAGCAGTTCTAGAAGATCTTGATCTGAATGAGGAAATTGATGTTTACTATATACCACCCGACGTTGATGGTCTGACGAATGAAGAAGACATTGATGATGATGTTGTGGGTGGAGTAGAAAACTTACCTTTGGGTGTGGCCGGTACCTTTGAGATATTGCATACCGATGATGAAATCGGGATTGGGGATGACGTACCACATGAGATTATTTTACCCCCACCAAATAAAATTCCAAAAGTTGCAGATATTATTTGATGCAGAACATCAGTGGACTATGGAAAAAACGCCATTTCAAATGAAGAGAGAAATCTCGAAAATATTGTTGAAGAGCTATACGGAAAATCTGAACTTGATTTTTTTAAACAAATGTTTGATAAAATTGTTATGGAGGCAATTATTTCCAATTACGTAAAATATGCGCAAGATAATAACCGTCCTCAGTTTTGTATAGATCAGAGTGACCTAGTAATAATTTTGGGAATACTAATTTTGAGTGGTTATCACATTCTTACACAGCTAACTGTACTGGTCAAGCGATGAGGACAAGAGTGTTGCATTTGTAAAAAATGCGTTGTCTGGAAATAGATTTATGGAAATTAAGCAGATTATTCATCTCACAAATAATGATAAATTTGCGAAAGTTCGACCCCTGATTGATCTTCTCAATAGCAATTTCTTAATATATGGCATTTTTAGACATCATCTGTCAATTGATGAACAGGTGGTGCCCTACTTTGGTCGCCATTCTGCCAAAATATTTTTGAAGGGAAAGGCGGTATGCTTCGGATTTAATAATAATAATAATAATAATAATAATAATAATAATAATCTTTATTTGACGGATTATACCATTTACAAAAAAAAATAGAAAAAATAAACAATACCATTTACAAAAGAAATTTAAATAAGAAACAAACAAAGCAGCCATACACCACAATGGCCTAAATAATCATAAAAAAGAAAAAATGAAAATAAATACACGATCATATGTCTACACAAAAAAGGATATTTACCAAAACCAAACATCCTCAAGTAAAGATTTTATATTCCTAATAAAAGCAGCAAACGAAACCCCTACAATATCTACATTACCCACAATATACAAACCGTTAACGGTTCTTACAGTTCTTTGAAGCGGATTATTGCTACCACAATTGGTGCGGCGATACTCCTGCAACAGCAGGTGCTGGAATCTGGCATTGAACGACGGGATACACAACTTAAATTCAGACAGCACTTCTGGGCAAGATATATACCCATTTAAAATTTTAAAAGTAAAACATAATTCGAAATAATTCCGCCTAACATGCATTGGGTAAAAACCAAAATATTGTAATTGCTGCCTGTAGTTCAAATCCATGTACCTTATATTAGCCTTAAAGCAAAGAGATTTTAACACTTTCCGTTGGACACGCTCAATCCTATCAATATGTACATAATAGACGGGAGACCAAATGATAGAATTATAATCAAATATAGAACGTACGAGTGACACATACAACATAGATAGTAGATATCCTCTTCACATCGGTATTTAAGTATTTATTACATCATACCTTTTGCTATCCGGTGCTCCTTACGCTTTGCCTGATTTTATGGTTTGAGTTTTTATTTGCTCTTTAAAACTCCTGACATACCAAATTTTACCGGGGTAACTAAAGATAGACACTTGCTCGATTATATTTTTGACAACTTGCAGTTTACACCTCACAGTCTGTCTACTTACAGGCATACATTTTCTTCCTTTTAGTAGATATATTTATATTATATGTATTGCGGGTTATAAACTTTTTCGTTAGTAGTAGCAGCTAGTTTTGGTTTTCTGTAATTAATATTGCATGGTCAGCACAACGTATTACTGTTTTTATTCTTACCTTTTTAATTACCGCGTCCATCGTACTATTAAATTATAGTGAGCTTAGAGAGGTCTTATTCCCGTTTTAGCATCTACAAGGCCTAAATATAACTTATTATCGGCCTAAATGTCTTGATATAGTTTGAAACATTTTTGTGTTAGTGACCTTTTCTTCACATCCCTAAAGATACACATTGGTACAAAGTTCACGATAAGTTGTCGGTCCGTGCTGTTCTGTGTTAGCTTTGACACACGTGCATAGTACTTACGAAAGTACAAAAAATGGCGTTAACGTCCTGGCTACGATACGGTATGTTATAATAACAATAATTATAATGGGAAAACCATAAATATAAATTTCTTGTAATCTAGTTTTCAAATCATAACCATTTTTCTTACAACAGTCTCATATACATATAGTAAGTAGTAGTAAATAGTCGGTCAAATGGAGCGACTTCACACCAAAACAAGAAAAAAAGTATATAAACCTTAGTCCGAAAATGTTTCGTTACGGAGATACAGAGACATGTCCGATCACTTTTTTGCATATAATTATGGTAATAGTTGGACCAGTGTTTTGCAAGTTTATGTGAATACCTACCTTACTCTCAGGGCAGAAAAGTGATCGGACAAGTCTCACTTATGAATGCTGTAACTCTGTAATGAAACATTTTCAGACTAAAGTTTAGAATAACTGTTTTTCTTATTTTGTTGCTACCAAGTATATCAGGACCACCTTGTGTAATACATTTACATCGCCAGAACATCACTTGCTATTTAGTTGTTATCAAACGTTTACTAGTTACGGTTCGCTTAATTTCAATTAATAAAAAATATGTAAAATAGCGAAAGAGGCGCTTTCTGTAAGCATTACACTAATTCGAAATAAATATATTTGAATATTCTAAGACTAATCCGAATTTTGATCTTTTTTCAGCTACACGGTGCACCAGCTCACACGGAGAATTAAGGGCACAGTTCTTAAAGAAGTCATTTTGTATAGACATTTCACCCTAGCTAATGTTGAATGTTGGATTTGTTGATACAGGCCAACAAAGTTATTAATAAAGCCTTCTTTTGCATATCCATAATGTTATAAAAACCCAACTATAGTAGAAAATCGGAATGATTTTTTTTCACAAGTGAAAATCGTAGTATGTTCAAAGCAAAGGGTGTTTAAAAACATTTAAAAAACAAATTATACTCTTCTTTCTGCAATATTCTACTTTAAAAAATCAATGCTACAATAACAATTATTGTATTGTATTGTATTGTATATATCCAACTGCCAAGACAGTTTAATGTTTTATTTTCTAACTATTTAAGAATAATTACAAATCAGACAAAGACTTCACGTCAAAAATTTGTGACAGAAATCGATATTCCGAAATTTAGTTGTATAACAGTAAAACATTAAATTTCAATTGTAAATCAGTCAATTCCAAATGCAATTCTGTCAAAAAGTAGAAAAAGAAACACGAACATAGAAATACACAAGGTCTTAATGACAACTTTCTTAGAGAAAATGGTGCATTCAAAAAAATTTCCAAAAATTAATGTACCTATTACTTTGTACGCATGCACTCGCCAGATTTTAACATCTTCAGATATTTACGAAAAGATATTAAACTGTCTGCTTCAAAGATATTCAAATGAAACTAATAGATGCAGAAGAGTGTCATTTTGCTCCCCCGATTTGAACCTATGTTTAACTTATGCTATAATAAACATTTTTGAACTGCAAAACTCCGAAGTTTCGAATGCATGCCGTGTGTGTACATTATTATAAAATAAGTATTCTAAAACACGATTTCTCTTAATTTTTAAACATTAAATCCTTTTTTAATAAATATTGCAAAAAAATACAATTTGAATTCACTGAACTATATAGAATATGAAATGTATATCGTAATATAGGCAACCAAAGTTACAATGTCGAAATCAAAAGTTGGTACCCGATTTGATTATAAGAAAATGTTTCTAAATTTTAAAATTGTGCACTCGATTCTCGAGTCTGCAATCAAAATTGGTGGGAATCTTCGCGCAGTAATGATTTAGTTATGATTGGTAAAAGTCACCTATTACTTCAAAGTTAATATATTCGTTGTAATATGGTGACACTGTAGTTTTCCATATACTACAGTTACAAATCAGAAAATAACGTTATTTTTCTTCCAGTGTCAAGTATTAGTTGAAGATATATTGTGAAAATTTATGTTAAAACCTAATGATGGCTACTGATTGCTCCACGGGTGCTATTACACCCTGTATGTAAGATTTTCTATGCTAGATGTAACAGCAAAATCTACGGGAAATTACGAAAATGATTAAAAACTAACAATAAATGCTACCATTCCATCCTAGTCTACAAGAGTTTTTAAATCTTTTCCGTTGCTTCCATCTCCCCACATTAGCCTTAAGATTTTTTATGCCAATAATCACAGAAAATATGGAATTTAAAATTAAAATCTAGTAAGTCATTTCATAAACGCAATTAACCAACTATCGTGCGAATTACGCTATGAATGTTTCAAGTAGAACACAGTTAGTAAATCACGCCACAAATTTTTAATCACAACCTTATTCTATTATTCTCTCTATAATCGCTAATTTGATACAAATAGGAATTGTTTCGGAGTAATATTCCCAAAGTTATTATTACAGCACAGAGCCCTACTAAAAAGTTGCAGTCGTTTGTATAATGAATGTTTTTGCTAATCTTGAGTATTTTAATAATGCAGTTTTAATTACACTTTGTAACAGAGTTACGTATGATGTAGTAGGTATTTTAGTGGGAAACTTTTATCATTTAAACTGGGTCAATGTTTTTATAATTCCCGTAAAGCAGCGAGGGATGTCTACTACAAATTATTACTATGCACCACGTCAGTCGCCGCCTCCAAGGGTTTGAAATTGTCATTGCATTTATATTAGTACAAATTACAGAGACCTTAACGGGACGACAAGAGAACTCTTTCACAGCCGGAATTTACGCGGCATGAATTATTTAGGAACTGTCGATTCACTAGTATTAAAATGGAGAGAGTTCGGTGTTTGTCATTTTGTATTGTTTACCAAGTTACACAAATGCTGTACCCGGACTGAATTGTTACATGGTACGAACATTTTAATGAAATTAATATATAAAAAATTAAGCGGTTTAACTTAACCTGTGCTTTAAAAAATTTTACGTTGTAAAAGTGTCAACTTGCAGTGAGCATAAATCATATAATGTTCATACCAGTTACTGTAAATGTCCCAAAAGCCGGGAATCCTAGGATTGACGTGTTAAACCTAGGATTTACCATTTGCAAACGGTAAATGTACAAAGAATTATGTTATTATTTTAATTTCAGGGTTTTATCACATCAAAACGGGCAATCCTAGATTTTACAAGGCTGATAAAGTAGGACAATGACTAGAAGATACGAATACAAACATAGTACAGAACTGGAATATTTACTACGAGGCTTTTTCAACTGAAACCCATCTTTGATCAACTTAGCCTTGAAAACAAATGCAATAAAATGACGTTTATTAATGTTAATAGTATTTGTAAGAAACACATTAATAAGTTTCTTTTGTTTGAATTTGATTCTGACTTTTAAAACTTCGATTTTGAAATGGCATTTCTTGTTGAAAATTCATCCAAGTTTGATCAGGGTGCGGTCCTACAATTTTTATGCGCTGAGTGTGAGCAGCCATTGCAGATTCATACGCGAATGCAAGAAGTGTATGGAAATGCATGTATTGCGTACCCAACTCTGAAGGAATGTTGCCGAAAATTTAAGAATGGAAAAGAGGGGACTATGGATGAGCCGCGACCAGGTGCACGATGTACTGCATTTACAGAAAACAATATTGCATGTGTGGAAGGCCTTTTCAGAGAAAATCGTCGAATATCAATTAGAAAAATTTCAGAAATTGTTGATGCGGGTGCAGGATCTGTCCATAGTATTGTTCGTAATTTGGGTTACTGGAAAGTTTGTTCGCAATGGATTCCTTGTCTCTTGTCTAACGAACAAAAATCCTTCCGAATGGGCTTATCTCTGCAACACCTCACAGACTATAGGGAACATGGTAATGCCTTTCTTCTGTCACTAGTGGCTGGTGACGAAACTTGGTGCCATTACTACGAGCCATCCAGTAAGTTTTCGTCGATGCAATGGAAACATTCAAGTTCCCCACCACCGAAGAAGTTTAAAGCACATCCTTCTGCAGGCAAGGCGATGTTAACATTTTTTTTCGATCATGAAGGAACCTGGAAGATAGCGTTTAGGGAACCTGGAGTAAATGTCATGCAAATCTGTACTGTGAAACTTTGAACAAGCTTCATTGAGCAATAAGAAGGAAACGTCCAGGAAAACTTAGCTGTGGGATCTTATTGCTGCACGATAATGCTAGGATTCATGTTGCTAATGTGGTAAAAGAAAATCTTCAACGAAACAAATGGAGGGTTTTAGAGCATCCACCTTGTTGCTCGGATCTATCGCCTTGCGATTTCCATATTTTTGGGCCGCTGAAAAAAGCGTTAAAAGGTCGGCATTTTGATTCTGACGCAGAAGTACAGATAGCTGTGGAAGACTTCTTCAATCAGCAGCCACAAGAATTCTATGACTAAGGTATACGTCGGTTAGTAAAACAAGGGGATAGGTACCTTAACTGTGACGGTAATTATTTGTAATTAAATTGTTGAATAACTTTTTTATAAAGCAAAGATGGGTTTCAATTGAACACACTTCGTATATCGTATTTTTTCAGGTTCTATTCGGAACAGTTATTTAGTGGTCGCCCTTATGCATGTCTCTTCTCTTAAAATACACTTCGCTCCCCTGAAAACTAAAAATTGTAAAAATGTTACGCTTCGCGACCTATTAAGTAACATTATCACTCTAAGAGTATTTAATAACAAAAAATGCTTGCGAATGGGCTTATTTCTGCAACACCCCACAGACTATAAGCAAAATGGTGATGATTTTCTTCTGTCAATAGTTGCTGGTGACGAAACTTGGTGCCATTACTACGAACCATCCAGTAAGTTTTCGTCGTTGCAGTGGAAACATTGAAATTCCCCACCACCGAAGAAGTTTAAAGCACAACCTTCTGCAGGCAAGGTGATGTTAACATTTTTTTCGAACATGAAGGACCCTTGTTGATAGAGTTTAAGGAACCTGGAGTAAATGTCAATGCAAATCTGTACAACGAAACTGTGAACAAGCTTCATCAAGCAATAAGACGGAAACGTCCAGTAAAACTTACGCGTGGGGCCATTTTCCTGCACGACAATGCTAGCCCTTGTGTTGCCAATGCCTTAAAAAGAAATAACGAAATAAATGGAGGGTTTTAGAGCATCCACCCTATATAGCCCGCATCTATAGCCTTGCGATTTTCATATTTTTGGACCGCTGAAAAGGGCGTGAAAAGGTCGGCATTGTCAGCCTGGCACAGAAGTACAGATAGCTGTGGAAGACTTCTTCAATCAGCAGCCACAAGAATTCTATGATCAGAGTATACGTCGGTTAGTAGAACAATGAGAACACACCTCATATAACAAAATAAATATGAAAACAATCCAATATACTCCAAATACGTAGTGTGGTAGATTGTAGCTATATTAGTCGGTATTAGTGTCAGTTATTAAGGCGAATAAGAGCACGTGAAAGCGTGCTCCAGTCACCATTATGTTTATGTGTTTATGTATATGGTAATTAATACATATTTACGAATAAATATTATAAAAACCACAGTTATCAAAAGCGGGATTCGAGTGCTATCAATTTAAGTCAAATTGCAGAAGTTAATAGACCGAGCATTTTTGTTTGTAAAAGTACTTTTTAAAACAAAAAAAAAAACTATGAATTAACTGCAATTTGCAATATTTTGTTCATCGATTATGAAGGCGACGATGATGCACTTATAGGCAGGATTTTGACGTATTTGATCGATTTAAATTCTTTAAACCAGGAGCAACAAGTTGATGACGATGGAAGCAAATCTGATGTAGAAATATACAATACCCAAAGCCAACATTTACCGGGACAACAGCAGCAAGTAGTTTATCAACATCTATTTACTGTCTTTTAAAGATGTGGAAGAAACCATACGTACTTTTTGACGGAAGTAACCATTACCTAGTGGAAACGTGAATTTCAGATTTTTAGAAAAATGATGTTATGCTGGGTTGATATTACTTACAAAAATTAATTTTTGCAATAAAATTACCGGTGTGACAAACACTTTTTGTCAGCGTAAACGTGTTATAATCACCTTAGGAATTTTCAAAACTTGTATGCTAGAAAAATTTTCAATAAAAGGTAACAGTGCTCAGCTCCATCAAATATTATTACAGTGGAAGATGCGACGAGATGAAACAGTTCAAGGATATTTCTTAATCATGAAGGAATTGGCAGCAAAAGGTACAGTTGAACTCGAAACACTAACCAGTTATATAGTCGAAGGTATTACGGATGGATTAAACAAAAAAATGTTTCTTTATGAAGCTACAACACTAAGAGAACTAAAGGTTAAGCTAGCTGTATATACAAAACTGAGAAGTAAAACAGCAGCACCTAATTTTTATTTAATTACTTATGTTGGTATTACTGTCAGTTACTGTAAGAGCAGGTGAATACTCCAGTCACCATTATGTTTATGTGTAGTGGTAATTATATATAATATGCCAAGTTTATACGCAATCTAAGGGTCGTTTAAATGTTCCCGCCGAATGAGAGACGTAGACAATTTGGTGCATTGTGGGGTAGCTTTCGTGGTTGATGAGCTAGCCACAAGTCGCTTTACCGTAGTTCTGGCATTGTCTTCAGTTATGTAACCAAGCGCTAAAATGAGCAATACGATTTTTAATCCCACCAAGGGTGAAAGCGCGCTGGGATTGTTTTATACATGCAAAAACGAAAACGCTGCAGAAATTTACCTTCAAATATACGAGGTTTAAGGTTCAGGCAACGTGAATAAAGGAAAGATCAGACACTCGTGTAGGAATCTCGAAGATGGCTAAACAAACGTGCACAACGATGTCGTGGAGACTGTTGAAATTGTAATTATCGGCGTTTCATAATTTCGAAAATAGCAACAAATTTTTTTCTGTGCTGTATGAAATATTCGCGGATTGGCTAATGTACCATAACCTTGGGGTTTCGTGGGTGCCACAGATGTTGACGAAGTTTACCTACAATTTGGACACAAATTTTCGAAGCAAGCAACAATCAATGCTGTGGAAGCAAATGTTCAATAACAAATAGCTTATGGCTACAAACATTTACAAACACTAACTGGTATATCCTAAGATTGAGGCCAATGATTTGGTAAAACCCCAAAAATTAAAGTAAAGATATCATTTTTGTTAATTTACTACTTCAAATTAATAAATTCTAGATTAAACGCGTTAATCCTAAGACTCATTTTGGGTATTTTAGAATAATATTATCATAAAACTTACCAATGTGTGTGACTGTACAGGTATTAATATCGTATGATTGAGCTTACCTGGAAAAAAATAATCAAATTAATACAAAAGTATTTATATTTCATAGCATTGCAGAAACAATATACTTAAATTGTTATTTTAAAACGTGCCTTGTTAGGAAGCGGCCTGCATCAATTCTAACAACAGCCAGAAATTAAAATTTGCTACATTTAGAAACCTTACAAAATATTGCTCAGAATAATGAACAGATGTGGTATAAATGTACTATTGTATCATTACTAATTTAATAGTCATTTGAACAATAAACGCTAAATATCGTAAACGAAATTTTAAGTCGAATATTCTTTCGTACAGCTTTTGAAGTATATTTGGCGCAGTTACAGAAATACAACTAAACGTTTTTTAATTTAGAATAGTATAATATTTCTCTTATATATAGTATAAATTATGATTGTAGGATAAAAGCCCAAGGAAAAAATCCAAGGAAAAAAATCCATAGGAAAAAAATCAAGAAAAAAGAATCCAAACTATAAAATGAAGTGATTATAATTTTGAACAGCCAAACCTAACCTAACCTAACCTAAAACTTTTTTATCTTTCAGTATTGTTGTCTACTTTTCTTTTTTCTATTTAAATAATTAACCTAGCCTAACCTAACCTA